>MU738372.1:0-32712 GCA_026770625.1 Nicotiana glauca
ACACACAACGCAAAACTATTTATTTTGGAATTTTGGGAATAATTCTCATATAAGGCAAAAATCACGTGCTCACACCAACAATAAAAGGGTACGCGTAGAAAGCACAGTTCCCTAGGCAGTCCAAATGCACAATATCTGTTCTCGTCGCTGGCACCATCTCAATATGGTTTGTAATTCCCCACCTAGTCTTGAGCGCAACAATCGCCACTTCATCCATGGTAGAGGGTGCAGGATTCGGCTCTTCTCCGGCAGGGCTGTTGAAGTCAGTCCACAATTTCCCTGGACGGGGTAGTATCTCAGCCACAGTTGGAACTCCCTCATATTCCGGAGCCTCTACCCCATCTCCAAGAGGAGGTGCGTCATTTTCCGGCACTGGAGCTTCGACGAACCTGTCAGTCTGGGAATGAGTACCAACCATCTGTTTGAAGTAATCATAATGAACAAGTACGATGGAGGAAAAGAGAAGATTGTAGCGTTTGTCTCTAACAAGAGCAAAAATATAAAATCGAAAATATGAAGTCAGAAGTAGGAGATCAGAAGTATGAAATATTGAAGAAGGTAAAGGTTTATGAAATTCCTCAGATTAATCGATAAAGCATAACAATCGAGTGGTGGTTTCCCCCACATATAGGAATATAAATGCCCCGAGCGGGTGACCTAAGAGTCGTCAATCAAAAACTGATAGGGCACAGGAAACGATTGGGTATCTAGGAAACGTGCGCCATAATGATATGCGACGGACATTCACGACGCATCGGATTGACGCAACGATTCAGCTTCGAACTAACATGACGATCTGACAGTACCATTGAAGCATCACGTCGCCACCTCGACCTAAGGATCTCGTCCAGCGTGTAACATTCAGATTTTTCCTAACTTTTGAATCGACAAAGTCCGTCTGTTGAGCCCACTAAGGGATGACCTAGACGGACGGAGGGACTAACTGCATGGGTCAAAATCTGACTGAGAATGGTCGTCCTTAAGTGGGGTGATAAGAGGTCGACCAAGCGACGGTCATGTCCACGGGGCGAGGCAGCAAAGAGCACCTCAGCCATCGCCTGTGTAAAACTGGCGAAAGGTTTACTTCATAGAAAAGATGAAGTGCACAGTCACTAGAAAGTACGCTGGTCAAGGACCATTGGATAAAAAGAAAATTTAGTATATGTAGGAGGAGAAAAGCCCAGAGAAAAGGGGGGATTTTGGTCCAAACAACTTCCATAGAAAAGACAACAAGGAGAATCTCTTGATCATCTACAGTTCCCTCGCATCCCTTCCTTCGCTCCTGTGTTTGTAACGTAAGCCTGCCCTAGATGTAAGCTCATCACCACATTCGATGTACAAATGTTATATGAAGAAGTATTACACGTTATTATTTTTCTTTTATTTTGACTCTCTGTATGTTTAGATATAAGATTAGTTATGTTTTGCTAAGATTTACTTTCTGTAATACTAGTAATTAGTTCGACAAAAAGGGTTTTACACTTTTTGCTCAAATAGAGATAATTTTTAAAAGTTCACTAACGATAGGAATAAATTTGGGCTGATAGTATAGCAATAGGGATAAATATGATCGAATAGTATAACAGAGGTTAAACGTAAACAATATATGAAAGCGGAGAGATAAATTGACCATTTTCCTTTGTCTATTTTAATGAATGCTGAATCTTAGTCATTCATAATGCAATTATTTTTTGGCCTAATTTTAGTTATCAAGTATATTTATTTTTCTTATTTTATAATCACTTAACCATACTCTATTATATATCTTTTTTAGTTTCTTCCGCTAATTAAAAAATGTCTCCGAATACTTTTCAATTTCTGCAAAAGCAAAAAGATTTTTTTTCTAAACATGTCCAAAAAGTTTATCAAATATTTGTTTATACATAAGGACTTATATATTATCATTCACTGTAAAATAACAAATAATGTATGATTTACTCGAATTTATGTAACATAATTTGAATCAATGCGACATATACGATAAGAAATGAAAACTTTAAGAACTTATGATTGTAAATATGTCATGTGCATTTACGTGACCATACAATTTTTTATTAATGATAAAATAAAAAATAAAAAAATAATTATTTTAAATATAATAATATTATTTTTTTGAAACCTACTAATAAGAAAATTATATTACATAAACTACGTAGATATGTTAATTTTTTTCTAATAATTTCAGCTTTTCAATTTTTATAAAAGATGAAATACTTTATCCTAGACATGCTGGAAAAAGTTCTCATTTTTTTAAGTACATGATCATTAAATGTTATTATTACATGTAAGAAGGAGTAATATATATTCCATTGTTTATTGAATACATAACTAGTAGTGGTACCCATGCGATGCACAGTTAATATTAAAAGATATTAATTAAATTAAATTAAATTGTGATCGTCTCGTTTGAACAAATAGATCGTATCACTTTAATAAATTTCAATTGTCATTTTATTTGTCAATGTTATATATCCAATAATAGAATCGCTATTAAATTAAAGAGACTTATATAGTCATAGAATAACTTTTTATTCTATATTTTTCTTTATTTTATTATCCGATGTTTAGTATTTCATTTTTTTAATTTTATAGATATTTAAATTCAAAAACAATAATCAATAACTAATTATTAACTACTTATGCGATTTGATTTTTTTCTAGGCTGCCACTTGGCTTAAGGAGAGGGCTTTTTCCTCTTCTTTTAATAATATATAAATATAATATAATAGAAGATACATATTTTTATTTTATTTTATTCTATCATTCTCAATAATATGTTTGAATAAATAAACTTTTTATTTTTAAAGAAAAAAATTATTAAAAAAACAAAAAAAAATTGGCAGCTTTTTATTTTTAGTAATTTTAATTTTAATTTTATGTTTTTTATTTAAAATAATTTAAGAAATCCAACTTGAAACTACTTCCAATTTGAATGCACATTTTTTCATTTTTATTATAAAATATTTTATTTTTTTATTTTATAGATATTTAAATTCAAAAATAATAATCACTAACTAATTATTAACTACTTATGCGATGTGACTTTTTTCTAGGCTGCCACTTGGCTTAAGGAGATGGCTTTTTCCTCTCCTTTTAATAATAATAATAATATATATACATATATATATATATATATATATATATATATATATACATAATAGAAGATACATATTTTTATTTTATTTTATTTTATCATTCTCAATAATATGTTTGAATAAATAAACTTTTTATTTTTAAAGAAAAAAATTATAAAAAAAATTGGCAGTTTTTTATTTTTTGTAATTTAGTTTTTTAATTTTATTTTTAATTTTTTGTTTTTTATTTAAAATAATTTAAAAAATCCAACTTGAAACTGCTTCCAATTTGAATGCACATTTTTTCATTTTTATTATAAAATATTGTATTTTATTATTTTATAAATATTTAAATTAAAAAATAATAATCAATAACTAATTATTAACTAAATAACTAATTATTAACTAAATAATTAATTAATAAATACTTATGTGATGTGACTTTTTTCTAAGCTTTTACTTGGCTTAAGGATAGGATTTTTTCCTGCCTTTTCGTAATATATAGATTTTTTATTATAATAACTAAAAACCTGTTAACCCATTGAAAAAGCTCTGCCATATGTATCGCTCAAATATCCACCCCAAAAATCTGAACCCCTAATCCTCCTCCTCAAACCTAATGTCTTCCAAAAAAGGCGGACTATCACTACTCGACCGCCCCGGCGCCGGTGCCGGCGACGGGATCATCTCTAGGGTTTCATCATCCATATCTCAATCTCCGATTGTGTACCAAGGCAAGCGAGCCGCATCTGACGCCGCCTTAATCGCCAAAAAACTTCTCAAGAGCACCGGAAAAGCCGCGTGGATCGCCGGAACTACTTTTCTGATACTCATAGTTCCGCTCATTATCGAGATGGATCGCGATGCGCAGCTCACTGAGCTCGAGTTGCAACAAGCTAGCTTGTTGGGTACACCTCCTCCGCCTTCTGCTGCTGGAGGTCCAAAGTGAGAATTTTCGCTTTCAGTTTTTCTGCCTTTAGGTGAGGTAATTCAGATTATGTAGTTCTATTTTAGAGTTTTGGGGACTTTGCAATAATATGATGCTGTGGAATTTTGGAATTTAGGGTTTTGGGCCTTCTGGCATCCAGCTCATTTAATGTGCTGGACCGATTTAATCTTTCCGTCTTGATGATGTAATGAATTATATCCGAGCTATTACATTCTCCATTACCATGTTCAAAAACGCAGGAATACACAGGCTTTTGGAGCAAATTCTATTTGTTTTTAGCTGGTTTAGATTTTGGAGATACGATAGAAGTCTGGTGCTTACTAGAAAATTCATACTAGTATATTAGAGATATAAACAGTCAAGTATATTAGATCCCTAGTATTAGATTGCCCTTAAGTATGGAGTATTCAAATAGTATTCACCCAAATTGAGCATTTAGATATTTAGAATTCATATAACTAATTCCAACTAGCTCGGGATTGAGGCATAATAATACTAGTTGTTGTGGTTAAGAGTTAATCTAAAAGAACATGAAATGTAGCAATTCTGGTGGCTATTTTCCTGTTGAATGTGGTGCATATTTTGGTGTTGCAGTTTATGGGATTTGACAGGATTTTCCTGATGTTTTTGGTTAAATTTCATTTTCCTAAGTTCCCGTTAAATTTAACCATCGAATATTTGACAGAGACTAGAAGTGCTTATTTTTGGCGAACTTAAAGCACCAAAACTAATTAGGAGCGTATTTAAGGAATTATTTTGAACTTACCCTAGGTATAAGGGACCATTTTTGTCATTTTCTCTTGGATTATTGTGAGAGTTTAATGTGGTACTGGCTTATCCCAGCTTGTATGTATTTGCCCAAAATGTGTGGAGAAAGATGATGAGCAAAGGAACAGGTAGTCATTGGATGCATTGTGATTAATATTGCATGAATCAAGTTATAAGCATTGCAACTTAGGGGATGATAGAAAAGACTGTAGGCTATTTCTTAGCTTGGAAACTTTAAAGCAAGACAATTTCTAGGGGATGATAGAAAAGACTGTAGGCTATTTCTTAGCTTGGAAACTTTAAAGCAAGACAAATTTCTAAGGGAGAAAAGAACATAGAGCCTCAGGGAAAATTGTTTGCAGCATTAGTTGACCTTATTTAGTTTCACAGTTTTCCCAAGTTTTTTGTCAATATTCACTTAAGCTTCTTAAGGAACAAGGGCAGTCGGATTTTAAACTTAAGGGACATGTGCTGGTTCAAATCACTCTTCTTCTTACAGTAAATGTCGTTGGATTGGATGCACTTTTCAGCGTACGCTTTCAATTGTTATGATAACCTGAAAAGAGTCAAGTCACTATGCTGTGTGTCATCTGCACATCTTTCTCATATTTGTGTCCTTTGCTATAGATGAGTAATTGGTAAGATAAGAAACTTGAAGGTGCTCAAGGTGTATGAATACGAAATGGACTACACTAACACTGATAATGTTTTCTTCAATGGTTTCACTTTTCATCAATAGCCACAATTTTAGCTGCTATCGAACCAGTAAAATATTAGAGCCAGTTACATAGCATCTTTCAGTGGTGCCATTTGCTTCTTTTATTAATTTTTTGTTTCAAGTGCTCCTTGGAGATCCCAGGGAAGTAGTTTGAGACTTTGGTATATGTTGAGAGTAGGAGTGGCAAACGGTCGGGTCGGGTCGGGTCAGATATGGTTCAGATCGAAAATGAGTACTGAAAAAATGGATAAATTATCCGACCAGACCCATAGTTAATACGGATAAAAAACGGGTTAACCGGCGTAACCATATTATCCATGACTTCTTGAATATGATCACTTTTGGGAGGTTCCTAGTCTTCCAAACTTTAGGAACCCGCAATTTGAAGCGTTACAATTAATGTAAATGTTAAGCCCATTGGTTATCTATTGGTTACCCATTGGTTATCAATTTTCTAAATGTATAATATGGTTCTTATCCATATTTGACATGTTTTTAAAAAGTTTATTATCCAAATTTTTTAGTGAATAATATGGATGGTTAACTGTTTTCTTTTGACCATTTTGCCACCACTAGTTCAGAGTTGTACTAAGAGTTCATGGACTGAATCTGTTCCAAATTGTCATTGTGGGTGAATGTAGCTTTCAAATGAACGTATAATCGATTGTGCATATCTAGGAAAAACAAAGCGGAGTACATATTTTTACAAGATTTAACTAGGCTACGAAGTTAGTGATATCAAAATCAGTTGTTTTTTTTAATATATGCAGTATCTTATGTTTCCTGGAATAAGATGTTACATTGGATTGGTGCACTTTTCAGCATACCTTTTCAATAGTTATGATAACCTGAAAGAGACAAGTCACAACACTCTTTGAGTCATCTGTGTATCTCTGCTGAATTTGAGTTTTTTGCTAGTAGTCGAGTAATTGGTAAGATATGGAATTGGATGGTGTTTAAGGTGTACGAATATAAACAGTACCAACACTTGTGATGTTTTCTTCAATGGTTTCATAGTCGTGCTGACACTGATCTTTGCAGCAACCATTGCTGTTCATAGAACAAGTGAGATATAATTGGAGCCAGTTACATAACATCTTTCAATGTGCAGCCATTTGCCTCTTTTATCAAGTTTTTGTTCAACTGCCATTTGCCATTTGCCTCTTCAGCGTTGTTCTAAGGGTTCATGGATTAATCTGTTCCAAATTTGTCATTGTGGGTAAAAGCAGCTTTGAAATGGACATATAGAAAATAAGGTGATGAAATACAAAAAAATATATATATACAAGATTCAAAAAATCTAAGCAAAAAAAGGACTTTTGGACTTTTTTCAATGGGTATGGTTGAGATTCATTCAAAACACATACACGAGTCAATATACAAAATTTGAGGGAGATTGGAGGTGATTTGGACTGAATTGGTATCAAAATTCGTAGGTAAAATCGAGTTGAAAAATTCATTTGAGACACATGTATCTCACAAGCAGGTATGCATGGATATACATATGATACATATTTGATACACATCTAATATACAAGTGATACAAAATATGATATGTTCATCTTCTGCTTCGAATTTTCAACTCAAACCACCTCAAAACTTTACCAAATCATCCTAAAACCGAGATTCAAACTCTTTAAAATGTATCAATCTATTCTAATAACATACACTCAAAAGAAAGCAAAAATTTGACCCTTTTTTTTGTTACAAATTGCTAATTGGCTAATATTAGTAATATTTTATAAATTAACTAATTTTTACAATAAGTTACTTATAAATTGACATATCTGAGAAACTGTGATCGAAAAATTAAAAGTCTCGCGAAAGACATGGATACTTTCAAAGAGAAATTCAAAAAATAGCCAGATTGAAGTTTAGCCATTTTTCATGTAAAGATAAATCTGAACGAAAACACTGTTCAAAATTCAGAAAATACTCCAACATAATATACTGTACTTCTAACATAATATACTGGAGTTTCAGTATAATATACCAGTTCAGCATATTATGATGAAAATTTATAACAGGTGCTCCAATCTCCAGTATATTATGTTGTAACTTTTCGCGTATTGGAGTTCCAGCATAATATGCTGGAAGTTCACACACAAGTGCAATGATCTCTAATATATCATTCTGGAACTTTCCGTGTTGCAGCAGAATAGTGACTATTTTTCAATGACTTTACAAATGCTGACTATTTTACAATGACCAGTCCGAAAACTGGCTAGCCCGTGCTATCTATTTTGATATTTTGTATAAAAACTACACGACTCTTTGCAAACTTAAATAGAGATAATACATAAATTACCCATCAAACTTGTTCGGAAAAATTATTTACACCTTAACTTTACGGGCGACCTATGTCCCCCCCTATTCTTGTTTGGGGTGAATTTAATACCCCATTGGTAACACTTAGCCATTCATGTGGTGGGGTGTGTAGTACACGCGCGCCACATGTCAATATCTGGTCAAAAACGATTTTTTCCTGTTTTTACAAACAAAAAATAGTTTTTACAAATTTGTTTTTCCAGTTTTTACAAAATAAAATTCTTTTAAAAAACTAAAAAAATAAAAATAATATTTTTCAAAAACGAAAATATTTTGTTGAAAATAATTTTTTCAGTTTTAAAAAACAAAGATATTTTGTTAAAAATGATTTTTTCTGTTTTTACAACAAAAAAAAATACTTTTTACAAATTTGTTTTTTCAGTTTTTACAAAATAAAATTCTTTTAAAAAACTGAAAATAATATTTTTCAAAAACGAAAATATTTTGTTGAAAATAATTTTTTCAGTTTTTAAAAAACAAAGATATTTTGTTAAAAAATAATTTTTTCTGTTTATACAAAAAAAAAAAAATTTTACAAGTTTGTTTTTCCAGTTTTTACAAAAAAAAATCTTAAAAAATCTGAAAAAAATGAAGAAAAAAAACTTTTTTCAAAAGCGAAAATAATTTATTGAAAATATTTTTTTCAGTTTTTAAAAAACGATAATATTTCATTAAAAACTGGAAAAAATAGTTTTTACAAATATGTTTTTACAAAAAAAATATTTTGTTAAAAAAATAATTTTTGCAATTGTGAGAGGAAGAAGAAAAGGTGGAGAGAGAAAACAAAAAGAGAAAAAAATAAGAAAAGAAGAAGTAAACGAAAAAGGGACCCACACAGTAAAAAAATTTCCCTCTTACAAGCGAGATTGGGAGAGTGAAGCTACTCTCTTTACCACGTCACCATTTAGGGAGGTCTTAAATTCACCCTAAACAAGAATAGGGGGACATAAGTCGCCAGTAAAGTTAAGGTGTGTAAATGATTTTTCCGGATAAGTTTGATGGGTAATTTATGTATTATCTCACTTAAATACCATATGTATTCTAGAAAATTAAAAAAAAATGGTCCCTTATATTTGGGTAGGTTTAAAATAGTCCTTTATGTATACTTTTGAGCAGATTTATTTTTTAAATTGAGAAAAGTGAATACGGGTTTCATTAAATATTCAACGAACATTAACAGTACAATTTAATAAAAACTATAGGGAGATATTCGACCAGAAAAACTAATAAACTTCCGTCAAAATCCAAAATAACGCAACACAAAAACTCCACAAGATACTATAAATAAACCAAAAATAACATAAATTGCACATCAGATTATGCAGCATATACTAAAATTAGTAGAAATTCCAACTTTGCACCTCTAAAAAGATAAAACAACAACCCAGCAGAATCTCACATGTGAGGGGCCGGGAAGGGTAATGTGTATGCAGACATTATACCTACCTGATAGAGTATAGAGTTTATTTTCGATAGACCCTCGCCTCTAAAAGCACAAGAGTTTGTCTGCTTCAAGTAGCGAAGAAGAAGCTTGCCAGCCTGCCAGTGCTTAATAGATGAAAGGTGCATGAATTGGGCAAGTCGGTTGACGATGAATGATATGTCCGGTCCGGTGTTTGTAAGGTATTGGAGAACACCTATAACCTATTGATATTCCTTGGCATTTGTAGGAGGTGAACCATCATTAAGCAAGAGTGGTTCAGTTGAGGACATAGGTGTTGAGACTCCCTTTCCGTCCAGCATTTTGAAACGACTTAAAAGTTCAACTACGAACTTACTTTGAGTGAGAAGAAGAGCATTGTCAAGTGGAACAACTTCAATGTTTAAGAAAAAGTGCAAGGAACCAAGATCCTTTATCGAGAACCTATTTCCAAGCTTGGAGATAACGCAAGAATTTGAGAAGTTGATGGCCCAGTAATAGTAATATCATCCACACAGATAAGAACATAGATCAAGACAGTGGATGAGTTATGTAAAAATAACACTGACTGGCCAGTTTTCGGACTGGTCATTCAAAAATAGCCAGCGTTTGCTAAGTCCTTGAAAAATAATCACTATTTTGCTGCAACAGAGACTGGTCCAACATAATATACTGGAGTTCGGTGATCCTGTGAATGAACTTCCAGCATAATATGCTGGAACTCTAACACACGGAAAGTTCCAACATAATATACTGAAGATTCGAGCACTTGTGTATGAACTTCCAGCATATTATACTGGACCGGTATACTTTGCTGGAACTCCAGTATATTATGCTAGAGTTCTAGTGTACTTATGTTGGAACTCCATCATATTATGCTGGAGTTCCAGTATAATATGTTGGAGTTCTAGCATAAGTTTACGTGAACTCCAGCATATTATACTGGACCGGTATACTTTGCTGGAACTCCAGTATATTATGCTAGAGTTCTAGTGTACTTATGTTGGAACTCCATCATATTATGCTGGAGTTCCAGTATAATATGCTGGAGTTCACGTAAACTTATGCTAGAACTCCAACATATTATACTGGAACTCCAGCATAATACTTGCATATTTTTCGGGTTTTGAACAGTATTTTCGCTCAGATTTATCTTTACATGAAAAGTGGCTAAATTTTGATTACTTTTGAAAGCGTGGCTATTTTTGAATGACCACTTATAAATGTGGTTATTTTTGAATTTCTCCCATGAGTTATAGATAAAGAGGGATGTGTCAGAATAAGCTCTTCGAAATCCACAAGAACATAGAAACTGCATGAGCGCATTATACCACACACGGGGAGCTTGACGCAAACCATAAATTGGATTGTGAAGACATCATACATGATTTGGATAGGTAGGATCAATGAAGCCCTATGGTTGTTGCATGAAAACAGTTTCCTCAAGCTCACCCTGTAAGCATGCGTTGTTGACGTTGATGTAAGGGCCACTTATAAGTGATTGTCAAAGAAAGTATTAGCCAGATGGTAGTGTGTTTAACCTCTGGGCTGAAGGTAGCATGAAAATCAATCCCAGGACGTTGATGAAATCCTTTGGCAACAAGACGAGCTTTGTAGCATTGAATGGATCAATCAGCATTGCCATTTGCAACCAACAATATTTTGAGTAGTGTTAGATGGCAGAAGAGTCCATATTTTATTTCGCATAAAGGCATAGTACTCTTCACTCATAGCTTCACACCACCGGGGATATTTTTGTGCTTGTTTACGAGTGCTAGGAGTGAGGGGCAGGGAAGTAAGTGAGGAGGTAGCAAGATAGTCAAATACTTATTTTGGCATGAAAATGTTATTCTGGGATCTGGTAACCATACGGCCTGGTGGTTGGTTTGGTCGTTGGAGTGAGGTAGTAAATGGTCTAAGTTTGATAGGTTGTTTGAGGAGGTAGTAGGTGTAGGCGACGTAGGAGGAAGAGGCGAGGCAGAAGTGGAGATATAGAGATCATTGGTCACGTCATTATTAGAGGCTACATGAGCAGAAGATATGCTAGATGGAAGAGAAGAGGTTGGTGATGGAATGTAGAAGTCAGTTGGGTTGTTTGGTGTAGCTTTCTGAGTGGATGACCCAAGAGAGGGAGCTGCCCAGGTAGATATAGTAGAGGACGATACAAGGGGCAGAAGTGTAGCAGTAGAGTGGAATGGAAAAGTGTGTTCCACAAAACAACATGTCTAGAGATGAAGATTTTATTTGATAAAGGATCTAAGCAGACATAGCTATTTGTAGAGGAGGAGTGCCCCAAGAATACACATAGACGACTTCTTTGATCGAGCTTATGCATGCTATAGGATCGTAACTAAGGATAGCATAAACACTCGAGTACACGTAACTTATGTGGATTTGGAGGACGATGAAACAAGGCTTAGAAATGGGAGATATCTTTGAGGAGGGGTATGAGTAATCGGTTGATCAGATATACTGCAGTTTGGACAGTAAGTGACCAAAATTTGAGTGGTACAGATGCATGATGAAGAATGGTAAGGGTGGTTTCAAGAATGTGTCGATGATTGCGTTCGGCAGTGCCAACTACTTGGGGAGTGTATGGAAGGCTCAAAAGGTGTTGAATGCCAGATTCTTGAAGAATAGTTTTAAGGCCGATGTATTCACCACCTCCATCAGTGTAAAGTGTACCAATTTTAGCGGAGAAGTAGTTCCGAACAACTTTCTTAAAATTGATAAAGGTTTGAGTGACATCCAATTTGTGCTTAAAAGGAAATAGCCATGTGTATTTGGTGAAATGGTCAACAAAAATGACATAAAAACGAAAATTATCAAATGATGTAATAGGAGCTGGACCCAAAACATCTGAGTAAATTATTTCAAATGGTCGATGACTAATAATAGATGTTGAACCAAATGGAAGTTGGTGACTTTTATTACAAAGGCAAGAATTGCATAATGTAAAAGAGTTACTAAAGGACACGGGAAGCTTAAAAGAAGAAATGAAGCTCTTAATGATACGTGACTGCAGATGGCCAAGCCTTGCATGCCAGAGATATAAGGTAGGAGACTAGGAAGCGACAAAGTGAGCTTGATGTGAGAGACAAGTAGATCTACTAGGTAGCTTAGTTGTTGGCCATTCATAGAGGTCATTTTTGCTCCGTCCTTGAAGTAGTGTTGCCCCATGTTCAAATCCTTAACAACATAAGAGTAAGGAAAAAATTCAATAGAAGTTAGATTTTGACGATAGAATTTTGTAATAGAGATTAGATTGCGTCTTATTTTTGGTGAACATAAGACACGATGAAGAGAAAAGGAATGAGAAGGTGAAGTATAATGAAGAGTAGCTTGACCAATATGCAAAATTGGGATACTGTTACCATCTCCTATGATGATCTCATCATTGCCTGAGAAATCAGTGACGGAGGTGAGGTTGGACAGATTGTCTGTTATGTGATATGATGCTCCGAAATTCATAACCCAAGGATTTCCATTGTTGTTGTATGAGCGAGCTACCATGTTTTCTTGTGCTTCATATTTGTTGTGCGATTGAGAGCGACAAACCTTGTCTATGTGAGCATATCTGTCACACAATTGACATTGAACACGTTGTTGGTTGGATTGACGGGAACCAAAGGAACTAGAGTTGTTGTTAGGTGGTCCAAGGTAGTAACGACTGTTAAAAGAGTTATTGGGTCCTCCTTGCTGCTGGTTGCTATGGCGTTGTTGGGTATTACTGGTTACGTTGTTGTAATTGCGCCTGAAGGAGTTTCAGTTTGATGGGGCTCGTTGATTTAATTGAGTGGTGATCAATGGTGTATTGGTTTTTGGTTCTAAATGTTGGAGAAAAACCTCACGGGCTAGGAGCTTGTCATACAATTCTTCAAAGGATATTGGATTATCTCGAGCACATATGGACGCTGAGATTTCTTTGAATCTCGACCCATAATCACTGAGTATGTTTATGACGATATCTTCATTAGTCAATGGAGACCCACTGGATGCAAGATCATCGTCAACTAATTTGGTCTATTTTATGTACTCAGCTACTGTATGAGATTCTTTTCGAATATTGGAAAGGATATCGCGAAGGCCAAAGATTCTTTAATGTGATCTGTTTGCAAATTATGTTTGGAGTATTTCCCAGGCTTGCTTAGCAGTAGATGCTTGGACTATCATTGGGGCAATGGAATGTTCAATAGAGTGCCATGATAATATTGTGAACTAAGCTATCTTGGCGGAGCCAGAGGTTGAAGTTGGGATTGATCAATTGCTTATCATTTTATGTGTAGTATTCAGCGGGACAACTAGAGGACCCGTCAATAAATCTCAGTAGATCGTAGCCGAATAGTAGAGTTTTGACTTGGGCTTGCCATGTTGAATAATTGGTGCTTCCTGCTAGTTTTAGAGATAGTTGGAAAATAGGGTTGAAAGATATTACTTGAGATAGTTAAACTATGGAATTATGACCATAGACAAGTGATGGAGTGGAATTGGTTATTGATGATGATGAATTATTTTCTGTCATTGTGAAACTTAGAGCAGATTACTAACTCGTTGGAGTGTCAATTGACCTAATACCATAAAAGCACAAGAGTTCTGATGGAACTGTTATATATTTGCATAACTGAGATCAACTATTTATAATACAAGAGTACAATGAGCTTGGGAGAATGGGGAGTTCGAGTCTCCCCAAGTTCGAGTCTTCTATAGCTTCTAAACAAAAAAAAACACCTTTAAAAGATAGTTCTCGTTAAATAACAATAAGAGTTTCTTAAATATTTAACAGATATCAAAAATATTTATTATTTGCCAACTTAAAGAATTAAAGATACTAAAAAAAAAATATCCAGGGGTCGTTTGGTAGGGAGGGTGTATAAGAATAGTGTGGAATAAGGCGTATTTGTAATTCAAGGATTAATAATGTATAGGTTAGTAATGCAAGCATTAGTT
Source organism: Nicotiana glauca (assembly GCA_026770625.1). Classification (NCBI taxonomy): domain Eukaryota; kingdom Viridiplantae; phylum Streptophyta; class Magnoliopsida; order Solanales; family Solanaceae; genus Nicotiana; species Nicotiana glauca. The sequence continues at coordinate 14,205 of MU738372.1, forward strand.
AGATATTATTTCTTATCTACTATTTGGTGTGTTGTATTAAAAATTATAATGCATTACATAATTTTTATGAAAAATATAGTTTAAAAAACGCCCTCCATATTCTCTAACTTTAAGAGACTTTAAGGACAATTTTGTCTTTAACCATACTAATGCATGCATTAATAGCCTTGACATTACTAATATCATGGTTTTGTATGCATTACTTATACATAGGATAATACCAAATATCCTATGTATTAGTTATACACAGGTCAAAAAAAATACCAAACAAGGTATTACTAATGCACAAAGCTAATGGTTGCATTATTTTTTGACAAAATTACAGAATAATGCACTCCATAAATTGACCTTGCACTATTTTAGCCGGTTACAAGTTTGCAAATATGTAGCCAAATATCAATAAGATCTTTTCTTTTCCCATTTTCTCTAATTATAACAATCTCATTTATTCCTACCTACCCCTAGCTTTCTCCTTATTTTTCACTAATAAATATTTAGTTTAATTAATGAAAAAGAATCATATGCAAACAAAACTGAAAAGAAAAATTAGTTCCCCATTCAGTCAACACTCATTCGTGCCTTCTTCCATAACAAATTTTTTTTTTTATATCTTCAAGTTTATACATACCTATCACAACTGCAAAATGCAAAAACAGACGCGAGAAACCTAAAATCTCATCTCCTTTAATGCTAATCTTGTTAAATTTCGATTATGATTTTGTGAGAAATTTAGAGTGAGTATTGTTTGAACTTATTAGAAATAGTCTAAGTAGGTTGTATACAAAGTTTAAAGTTATTTGCTGGAGATTTGGACTAGTTTTATACAAGAATTGCAGGTGAAAATCGTATAAAAATTTCATCAACGATGCTTATACACTTTTATACAAAGAGGTACAATATGTATATAGTTGTATAAAAGTGTATAAAGATGTATATTCACAGAGTGAAAATATTCTTGATACACTATGTATATAGGTGTATAAGAAGAATGAGAAGAAGAAAAAGGAGAAAATGCGAGAAATTCATCAAATACTTATAAATATTGTATCAACCTTGGATATAATAGTGTATAAGTTGTGTTTATACACTATTATGTACTATATATATAATATTATATATTATTATACAAATGAATCCTATCAATGGAGCTTCACGTGTTCTTCTTCTTCCTTGGGCATCTTCTGAAATTTAACTCAAATATAGCCTAAAACTACTCCATATCACTTGAAATTTAAGTTTTGAACTCGTCTTGACGATTTCAATCAATTGAGACAACACCCATTCCAAACAACTAACAAATTGGAAACTCAATTTTTAAAATTTAACTCAAATACAGCCTAAATCTACTCCAAATCACTTGAAATTTAAGTTTTGAACTCATCTTGCATCTTGATGATTCCAATCAATTGAGACAACACCCATTCCAAACAACTAATAAATCGAAAAACTCAATTTCTGAAATTGAATCTTTGAACAACTTGTAATGGTGACTTTTAATTTTCAAATCCTTAGTTAACCATTAAAATCTGGAAAAGAATTAAAGAAGAATAACAATAGTAGAAAAATTTTGTGGTGCAAAGGCTGACATGAGAAGGAGAAGAAGGACGAAGAAAAAGGGGGAACGAAGAAAAAAGGGGAACGAAGAAATAAGTGGTGGGCTAACCGGTGAAAATTAATTTTCAAACCTGAGCTGTACTGAGTAAATGCTTCAAATATGAGCGATTTTTTGATGGGTTGTTGTGCGAAGTGACATATTCTAACGACTCTTGCCAAACAATCCCCTTAAAAGGACTATTTTAGACCTACTCGCAAACATAAGGGACCATTTGAGTTAAAAACTCGATAAATACAAGCGCCATTGCTGACGCGTCAATTTCACAACATTTTCTCTGTGTTCCCCAATACAATTTATTCATTGCGCCGTGCATCCTTCACTTTCTTTGCAAATTGACTGCTACTGGAGTTAAACCTCATTTTTCATGGTAACAACAGAGTCTTATTATTTGGAATTAGTGGTTTCAGGATACTTACTACTATTATTTTGTTGCAGTTTGTACAAATGCACTATAAATTATTGTTAATTTTTCTTAATTGAAAAAATTCAATGATATACCTGGTTCAAATTGAGAGCTGTGGGTGCAGATTGTACCCACGGCTCTCGTATTACTGTATACGAATTCAGTATTTTTCATTTTCATGTAATGGTAATTTCATCTTGACCTGTTCCTTTTTTTTTTTTTTTGGTGTGTGTGCGCATTTATTTTTCGTTAGGGTTGAATTGCTATTAGCTTTCAGTGGCTTGCTATTCTTCGATTCTGTTACAGGGTTACAGTTTGGGAGAATGTGACCAGTTTAACAACTACAAGAACAAATTTTAATTTTATTTCTTAGAAGTTTCTAGTGATTTACGAATGCAGGTTGTTTTCGGAGTAGTGGTGGCAAACAGGCTGGTCGGGTCAGATATGGGCGGGTTGAAAACGTGTGACTTAAAAATGGATAAGTTATTCGACCCGACCCATATTTAATATGGATAAGAAAGGATTAACTGGTGGATAATATGTATATCCACATTATTCATGACTTCTTGAATATTATCACTTTTGGGAAAATTCCCAGTCTCCCAAATTTGAGGAATCCCAATTTGAGGCTTTACAAATGTAAAAGTTAAACCCGCTAGTTATCCATGGGTTATCTATTGATGATCCATTTTTTAAATGGATAATATGGTTCTTATCCATATTTGATCCGTTTTAAAAAAAAATTATTATCCAACCCGTTTTTTAATGGATAATATGGGTTGATAATTTTTTTCTTTTAACCATTTTGCCACCACTATTTAGTAGGGTTGTTGTGCCTGATTTATCATGTTCTTTTTGCTCTAATTTAATGGTATTTCTTTTTGTCTTTATGAAGGTGATGGTGGAGCTAGCTTGTGTGCATCTCGACTAATAAACAGATTACCTGTTACCTCCCCTCAACGGAGGTATTGGGTAATTCTGCGCACGAAAACTTACACAAATTGAACGAGTTGGCCTAGTGTCAACTCTGTGGGATTTGTACGACCAAAGGTTGTTACTCAAACTCTTAGACCACTAGGTCACTGCCTAGGGGGTTATTCTTCTTTAATACTGTGGTTTCAGTTGTGAATTCGACTGTTCTTACTGAGTTTCTAATATTGAAAACAAAATGCCTTCAAAGTTTCTTTTTCATGTGTGTGGATAAAATTTTGGATTTAGTTACGAGAAATGCTCTATAAAGAATATACTTTTCTTATGATCCTCTATGTTCGTAATGTGTTAGTTTCCGTCTTTCAGAGCATATTAGTATTTATGGCTATTCATGAGTTAGTTACATCATGTGTAGGCGGATGCGTTTGAGTTAGGGATGCTATCACAATGTTGGGTTCAAAATCTGTATCTGTACTTATCTGGTGAATTTTTGACACAAATATATGGTCTAAGCCAAAGCTAAGAACTACGTAGAATTGGACTATCACACCCTCTATTCTAGTTCCACCCCTGGAATTATAGTTGTAGTTTAATCATATATATTTTTTGACTCTTTACTCTTCTTAAGGCTACTGTTCCAGTTACTTGCATACTTATTATCCACTATCATATCTATCACCCTCCATCCCACTTTACATGCTAGTGTTTAGTTGGCACGAAGTTTAAGAAGGAAAGAAAGACTTCTGAAACTTGTGATTTAAAACAAACAATACAAATTTTTGTTGTTATAATACAAATTTTTGTTGTTATAAATCATCACATTAAGGGTAAAATGAGTATTTTAAAGTTAAATTGTTACTAAATATAGAAATGTGTCGTTCTTTCTGGGACTGATTAAAAAGGAATGAGTTTCACATAAATTGGGACAGAAGGAGTATTATTTACTACCCTATTTGTTTATCTTCCATCCCTTATTATGTGAACTACCAACTAACACCACCATAATATCACTAAATCATGAATAATCACAAGTACTAATATACTCTAAAACTAACATATACTCCCTCAATCCCAATTTATGTGATGTACTTTCCTTATTAGTCATTTCCAAAAAGAAAGGATACCTTTCTGCATTTAGAAATTTTAAACTTCTAATTTTACCGAAACGAGATGATTTAGGCATTTAGCCTCACAAATATCTATGGGTTGGCTTAGACCACAAGTCTGAAAAAATCTTTGTGCCTAGTCATACAACATACATAATGGGACGGAGGTTGTAATAAATTTGTTTAGATTTTAGTGTTGTCTGTTTGTGCTTATAACCACTTTCTTAAAAAGGTAAGAGAAGCTTGAAGTATTATTTCCTTGTCTAAGAATCTTCAGCCTTTTTTATATGCCAACTTCTAGTACTTTTTATTTTTATTTTGCATATATCGGTCTAGGATGAGCTTAAATGGAGCGACATGGTCAGGATGCATATAACCAACAACTAGTTTGGGATTGTGGCATAGTTGTTGTTGTTGAAGAATCTTCAGCCATCTAAGCAATCTTTCTATGTGCACCGGATGATGTAAACAGTTCCCCGCTTAATCAGATTCCTCGAAAGTTGTAATCTTTCATGTTTGAAATTCTTAACTAGTTGCGCTTCTAATTATACATATTTTCTCTCTTGTAGGACTTACTTTGATGCTATATCTTTTACGGGAGTGGCATAGAGCCTTAGATGTCTTGGACTAATTCAGTTTTTAAATACTCTTTTGGTCCTAGTGTTGAATTTTTAAAAGTCAGCTGATGGAGGAAACATCCCATCAGCTTTATGCGATTTTCTTACCGACTTACCTTGGGAAATCGTTGTCTGTATGTTTGGATTAGTTATTATATTTGGGTATTCAAAGCCTCAGTTACGTGTGTCTTTGGTGTTACGGCCGTGTAATTCTTGTTGGCTATCTAGTTCTTTGTATCTTGTCCCCTTCTCTAGCAGATGATGTCTTGGAAAATGCAGGCTCAATTTCAAGCTGCTATCTTAAATCAGCTTCGATAAGCAATGCCTCCAAACTCTAGGGTCGATTGTGCCTTTCGTGCTATGAAAGCTATCGGGATTTCTGGAGACAAGGTGAAGCCAGTGTTGAAGAAACTTTTAAAACTGTATAATAAAAATTGGGACCTTATAGAAGAGGAGAACTATAGGGTCCTTGCAGATGCGATATTTGAAAACGAGGAATCAAAGGTGCTAATTTCCTTCATTTAATACACTTCTGTTTTTCTTCCTTTTGAATAAGTACTCCCTCCTAAGGACGGATTTATAGGAAAAAATATGGGGCACATGAACCCATGGTCTCTTTGCAAAATTATATATTTTATGTATATATTTTCTAAATTGGTATATTATTAACTCTTAGCACCCATGCTCCAAGAAGGGTGAATGGTGCACTTGGTTTAAGGTTGAGTTAATTACTAGGAGTAATAGGGATCAATTCTCACTTAATACATTTTTTTTCTCATTTTTTTAGTAGTGCACCCATGTACTAGAAACTTAGATCTGCCTCTGCTCCCTCTGTTTCATTTTATTTTATGTGAGTGTGTTTGACTAGGCATGTATTTTAAGAAAGAAAGGAAGACTTTTGGGACTTGTAGTCTTAAACATGCCATGACAGTTCTGTGGTTATAGAAGCGTGTGATTAGGAGCAAAATGGGAAGTTTGAAATTAAATTGTTTCCAAATGTAGAAAGAGTATCGTTCTTTTTGGAACATACAAAAAAGAAAAGAGTGCCACATAAAATGGAATAGAGAGTACTTTGTTTTCAGTTTTCTGCCGTCTCTTTCATGTGAGCATTTCTCGCTGACATGCTTTCTTTCATTTCAGGAAACAGAAAATAAAAAGTCATCCGAGAATGCCGAAGTATTGAATTACTTTAATGTTCTTACTTTCTGGCTACTGTCTTCCATAATATGCCGTTTCTCTCAAATCTTTCTACTCACCTTTACTTCCTTTCACTTTTTGATTTCGTTCAGCAAGAGGAGCTGGTGCAAGATGAGCCTGAACCACCTCTAAAAAGGCAGCGGTTAAAAAATCAATTAAGTCAACCATATGATTCTCCTGAATCTCATGTGCAAAACCAGCCACTGGGTGTTCTAGATTCCTCTCAATCCATGGGCGATGAATCACAGGCTGGATCTTGTCCATCACTTGGTAGAAACAAAGGAAAGCAGCCTATTTCATCCAATTCTTTAGTACCACAGAGAGGATCTCCTTTATCTCAGCCTTCTAACATAGACAAGAGCCTTCCAGTTTCTAGGAGAGCTGGATCTATTTCTGGTAATGGAATCCCAGTGTCACCTACGATGAAATCCAATGCTAACCATGCTTTTATCAAACCTAAGGATGAGCCGATCACTGATGACCTGCCACATCTTGAAGTTCCTCTTGCCGTCATCCGTCCAGGTAGAGGGTATCTCATTTCCGTTTATGGTTCAATCTATTAATTATAGAACAAGTGCTGAAAAGGACTCTCTTATGTGTGCTCTTGACATTGGCAAAGTTTTAAAAATGGAATAATGTTAGGCTGTTGATAATTTTGACACCTCCTTTAACAACTAGATCGCTTCGCTTTGCAAATTTTGCATTCACAACATTTTAATCCTATTGACTTTAAGGAAGAGTGTTTCTGGATTTATATAGACTTTTAAGGAAGTGCGTTTCAGGATCTCAACCACAGCTCTAAGTCTTGTGTGTGTATCCAAATTGAGCTTTTCCTGATTCTTCCACTGAATTCGAATTTCTTATTTGCCTATTCAACTTTCAAGAGTTGGCTAGATTATCCATTTCCATCTTTTCTTGTCTCCAATTGTACAGAAAGTATTTCAAGCTATATTAGAGAAACACAAAAAGTTGTGCTTGAGTTGCTGTTAACCTTTGTGATTACGAGGGATGCATCCTTGATCACTATGATTATTACATTCTGTTTGTCTTTTAACTTCAGTGACAAGAGTGGGTTGCTCTAGTAGTGAGCGCCATCCACCTCCAACCAAGAGGTTGTGAGTTCGAGTCACCTTGCTCTGGGAATTCTTGAAGGGAGGGATGCCGAGGGTCTATCGGAAACAGGCTCTCTACCCCGGGTAGGGGTAAGGTTTGCGTACACACTACCCTTCCCAGACCCCATGGGTGGGATTATAATGGGTTGTTGTTGTTTTAACTTCAGTACAAGACCTATGAGGTGTGTCCTTTTCTTCTCTCAGAGTATGTAATCTGAATTTGCAGGTTCAGCAAGTAAAGGTGAGACATTGCCAAAAGTCGCTGACTCAGATACAAATGATGGAATTCCACCTTGTGTAGGAGTAGCTAATGGCAAGCCTGAAATAAGCACGGTTAAATCTCCTACCGGTCTGGAGATAGCTTCCTCACTATCTGGAGAAGTGAAAATTATCTTGAAGTGTGGTCCAGTTCTTGGAAGATCAGATTTCCACACGCCTACTCTCGATGAAGTGGTGAAGTTAATGGAGGATAAGTATCTCAAACAATACAAAGAATTGGATCCTAATTTTTCTGTGATGAAAGTCATGGCAGATGTTTGTCAGTGTTTCTGGGAAATGGGCACTGAATCAACAAATAAATAATCGACTAAATGAAGTCCTCATTAAGTTTAGGAAAATTTACTAGGAAGCATGGAGAAGGAGAAATGAGACTGGTTCAGTAAGCAGGTTTACATTTAGCTTGCAACATTTTGTGTTAACCTCAATTTGAGCTTAACAGCATCTTCATAAATTCTGCATTTTTTCTTTTCTTCTTCATGTTCTTTTTCTGTGCATCCGTTATTGCAGTTGACGCTGTTAAGAACCTTCTTGCCATTTTAATATGAAGAAAAGGTTGGAAAAGTATATTATGTTGGTGAACATGTGGTCTTTGAAAATGAAGGCATAATTCACCTGATTATCTGGTTTTGTCTTGTAAAAATGAACTCCTCAGTTGTGCATACGTTGTTTAAGTAGATTTATTGTACTTCTCGGATAATATATTGTTTGGCTATGCAAATGCTAAGGCTTTAGGGAGTAACATGACTGTTTTTGAGATTTTTGGACTCAGTTTTGGGGGTAACATGACTATACAATGCTAATAGTTTAGGAATGATATGACTGCAATTTTAGAGACGCGAAAGTGAAAGCCTATGGGTGTGCCCTTTTCAGGGGCCCTGTTGACGTCTGTGGATTTCCTAGTGTTGTCGTCAACTGCATGTTCCGATTCAGGAATTTTAATCCGATTCCCTTTTGGAGTACATGTGAAATGCATCCAATTCCCTTTTGAGAGTACACGCGAAATGCACGCTTTTGTAACTGGAAAATCGTCTTTGCATTAGATGGTTTGGTATTTTGATGATTCATAAATATCAAGGTTAAAATTTAAAAGGGCAAAGATCACTTTTAGCCCACACCGAAATTATTTGTATTTTTCGACATCGGTTATACAGTGTTATTAATTTTAAAACTAAAGAGAAGGGAAAAAAGTGGGGAGAGTTAGGTTAAAGAGTAATTTAAAAATGAGTATAAAACTTATTACTGTTATGTAACAAATTAGCAAAACTCGTTATAGAATAAAATTTTACTTTATACTTCCTTGGGTGAAATTAAAAAATAGCCAGATTTACAATTGGTCGATAAAAAATAATCCAGCATAATATACTGGAGTTTGGAGCACCGGTGCTCCAGTCTCCAGTATATTATACTGGAGCCCGTAAAGTATACCGCTCCAGCATAATATGCTGGAGTTCATACACAAGTGCACCGAACTCCAGTATATTATCCTGGACCGGTCTCTATTGCAGTAAAATAGGAGCTATTTTTCATTGACTTGGTAAACGCTGGCTATACCGTGCTATTTTTACTACTTCTTTCGGTTCATTTTATAATTTTTTAAGATTTTGGGACACCCATTAAGTAAAAAATAGCGTTAGTTAATATATTTCGTAGGTGGCTTTATTTTGAACAAGGGAAGGGCAAGCATTAGCTTCAATTGAACAAGCTCAACCTTAAGAAAAAAGAGATGGTATGCCCGTGTTGAGCGAGAAAGGTTTCTTCTTTCCTATGAATTTATTCAATAACTTGAAATTTAGCACTTGTTTTCTTATTGATTGCCTGGACTGTGGCATTGCCTATTCGAACCAAATTAGCACTTCTCTGATCAGGTTAGGTCTCTCTAGTTTCGTTGGGCATCATTTTATTTTTATGTGCTATATGTTGACTCCTCTTACTTTATTTATTTATTTATTTTATTTGACATTTCTTAGTAAATTCTTAGCTTCACCGATAACAATTCAATAAATATATAACATATGCAATAAATATTGTTATTACTAAATAGGCATTCACATGCTCCCGCCGTCTCATATTAACAGTCGTGGTTATTAAAAATAATTGTTTCAAATTATTTATCATTTTTAAAGTTCAAGACAAAATTAATTATTTTTTTTTCTTTTTTACATTTAGTAATAATTATTCATGATAGAGATAACATATAAATAGAATAAATATTCAATGAAGAGAGATTATATCTTAAGACACAAATAAGGGTAAAATAGTCCTATTTTTTTTTCTAATTAATATTTCTTAAGGGACGTGTAAGCGAGAAACACAACACATAATATATTAATATGGGGAGAAATTTAAAAATAGCCAGATTTACAAGTTGTCATTCAAAAATAACCACAGTTTCAAAAGTAATCGAAATTTAGCCATTTTTCATGTAAAGATAAATTTTAACGAAAATACTGTTCAAAATCCGAAAAATACTCCAGTATATTATAATGGAGTTCCAACATAAGTATACTGAAACTCCAACATATTATAATGGAGTTCCAACAACATAATATACTGGAGTTTCAGTAAAATATACCGATCCAACATAATATATTGGAAGTTCATACACATGTGCTCCAATCTCCAGTATATTATGTTGGAACTTTCCACATGTTGGAGTTCCAATATAATTTGCTAGAAGTTCATACACAGGTGCACCGATCTCCACTATATTATACTGGATCGGTTCCTGTTGCACTAAAATAATGGCTATTTGTCAATGACTTTGCAAATGCTGTTCATTTTTGAATGATCAATTTAAAAAATGTCTAACCCGTGCTATTTTTACATTAATATGAGACAGAGGGAGTATTAATTTATCACTTAACCGTTATAAATTATGGTATGATTTGGTGTAAATTAACTTTTCTCTCTCTTTTCTAATTTCACTAGTCATTACCGTGCAAAACGTCATCTCCTAAACCCGAGCTTCGATGACCCGAATTTTTTCCAGAAAAAAAACCTAATCTATTTTCTATGGCAATATCATCTTTTTAGAAAATTGAAAAAGAAAAATCAGTCATTTCAGTGAATTAGGGTTATAATTCGATCCTAGAGCTATTGCTACTGAAGAATTTATGAGTTTTCCATCATCTGAAAGAGTACAAAATGGAAATTACCAGTGAGAGAAGAAGAACCCGATCTCAAGCGGCTTCTATTCTAATGGAGCTAAAATCCATCAATGTTCAGTCCAAAAAAGGACCCAAAGTATATGAAAAAGTTGGTGTGAAAAATTCTGGAAAAAGGAAGCGTCGAAAGGGTAGTAATATCAGGAGAAAAAAGAAGGGAAAACATGTACAAGTTGACTCTGATGATGATGAAGACTATGTGTTTGATAAAAGTCCCAAAAGGAGAAAACTGGATTATGGACACAAGGGGAAGAGTTCCAGCTCGGATTTGAAGGTACTTTCCGTTTTTCTTTCGTTTTTTAATTACTCTTCCCGCTCCATTGTTATGGGATGTTGTTTGAATGGACATGGAGTCAGAGGCATTTGTACAAACTATAAGTTAATTATGTCGTTAAAGGTAGAATGAGAAATTTAAAGTTAAATTATTTCTAAATATAAAAAGTCATTCTTTGTGGGATATACTAAAAAGGAAAGAGTGTTTGGGACGGAGGCATTAATATATAATGTATATTATGTGTATATAGCTCTCTTTGTGCATATACATAGTGTATGATGTATATGTGTAGTATACTGTGTATATATATTGTACAAGCATTTGATGTGTATGTATATGGTATGTTATGTGTATTACGGTGTATATGATGTTTGTGTTTGTGTTGTGTATAGTAGATGATGTACAAACGAAATACAAACGGTATATATGTTCTTTTTTATTGTACAGTATATTTGACAACTTTCTTGTGTGTTAACAGTATAGTTGTATCATTGTTATGTAGATTTGGGATTTTTATGTTCAACCGAGAAAGCATTTCACAGCAAGAATTGGGGCACACACTAATGTTGATGTTGTTAAATTGTTGAATGCGAAGTTGGACGATAGGCAGATTCAGATGTTCAGACAAACATGCTTCGGGCATTTTCTTGATTTGCCCGAGGTATTGGTTCAGCCTCAATTGGTACACTCACTATTGCTGAGGGAGGTGGTTCACGAGAGAGAGGATGAATTGTGCATTTCAGTGTATGATGTCAGGCTGCGTTTTGGGCTTGTTGAGTTTGGGATTATCACCGGGTTAAAGTGTACTGGTGATACTGATATGTGCCTTTATTTCGACGGAATGAATCGGTTGTTCGATACGTACTTTTCTGAACTTACCAGTGTACCTAAGCAATCCTTAATTGATTGCTTCCTTAATAAGAGATGGAAATCCGATGAGGATGCAGTCAACATTGCTGTCCTATATTTCATACACACATTCTTGTTCTCCAATCTGAACCGTAAATATATCACGAGGGCTGACTTTGGGCTCGTTGAGAGCGGTTCATATCAAACATACCCTTGGGGAAAAGTTGTCTTTAAAGCCACACTGGAGTCTATTAAGGGTAGGTTGCTTGGGAAGCCCTCGATGTACAGGCTTCGTGGATTACCATTGGCATTCCAATGTTGGTTTTACGAGTGCTGCCCTTATGTTAATGAGAAGATTGCTTTCCGGGTTGATGACAAAGTGCCCCGCATACTTAGTTGGAAAGTTACAAAGCAGCCAAACCTCAAGGAGTTGTCGAATGGGATTTTCATGCAGAGGCGGGATCAGGTAACTGGGAAGCACTGTCTTTTTTATAGTGTGTTAACATATACACTTGATATTCCATTAACATACACACTAATGTAGGATATATTTTGCACTTTAAAAGTGTATATTAATGGTATTATTCTAGTATATTATATTGTAATATGTTGCTATACATGTAAAACAATTACTATACCATCTTAGAATGGTATATCTGTGGTGTATTTATAGTTTATTAGACATTATTAATTATGAATCGACGTATGTTTATTCTCTTCTCTTGCTAATGTTTTTTATGTAGTTGATGCTGAGGAATATTTCTCCAACAGCAATTGAGCAAACAACACTGAATTTGCCTGAATCATTTGAAGACGAAAGGGATAATGAGGTGGCATCTGGAGATGGTGCTGAAGTTCATCTTAGTGATGACGACTTTAGCGGTCCACCGCCTCAAACAAGTAGGAAGCAGCCTAAAACTAAACCTGATCATCCCTTGAACAATGATGATTGGAGCACCGAGTTAAAAAGACTGAGTGATGGACAGTTGGAGTTGAAGAGTGAGATTCAGATGGTACGGCCACTTGAGCTATTTTAGTTCAACATTTGAATTTTTATACACAACAGTTTTTTAACTTTGTTTTTTCCCTTTCACTAGCTCAACAAGGAGGTTGCATCACTCAAGGACTGCATGGTAGCATCCTTTGCAGATACTTTTAAAGCCATCAAGTCTCTGTCGAAGAAACAAAGAGAAAAGACTGCTTCCGAGGTAATACACAATGTAGGGGTTCCTTTGAATTTTTTTTTGGTAAATAATTTTTTATTAACTAGTCTCACAATACGAGCGTTGCGCGTGTATTCTATCTCAATAATTATTAAAAAAAATTTAAAACTAAGAAATAATTATGTTAAAATTATATTTGAGTTGAAAAAATAAAAGTTAAAGGATGTAACTTCCTAAAAATGATGATTGATGATCATATTTAGCCAGCTCAACAAGGAAAAAAAAACTCTGCTCATGGAAGTCCTTAATTACCTCAGTTGATATATTAACTTAAAATTTACTTCAGTTTTATGATTTTATTACTTCAATTTCGCAACTCATCATGCTTCTTTTTTAGTCTCTTGGCCTATTGCCACCCATCTCTCTGTCTTTCTTTCTTTCATATTCTTAAAACAAATTAGTTATTTATTTTAATTATTGAGTGTAGTTTTTATATATTATACGAAAATCCAATGAATAGAAAAGTATAAAAAAAAATTGATTTCAATATACTAAACATTAAAAAAATAATTAAATGATAATTTTTTCAATATGAAATCTATTTTTAAACAGTAAAATATTGACCAATAGTGTGCATAGGAGCTTCATGTGTTTATCGAATCAATTAATCTAATAATTGCTATACACAATTAGATAAATTCATAATAGATACATGAAATATACTACATACGAAAAGATGAATTAGTTTTATAGTCCTATGATTTTTTTAATTAGTTAGGATACTGAACAAAAGCATATATTTCTAAGTTTTTTCCTATCCTTTTATTTCGTTAGAATTAATTTAATCATATTTGTAGCTATCACTTTAACTTTCCTAAAATATTTGAAATGTCTAATTAATTAAAATATTTTATTTTCTTGTGCGTGGGACATCAATAATTATTCTTAAATAGTAGGAAATTAATTAAATGGTTAATTCTTAAATACTATAAAAATAATCAAATGACTATTTTGTCCAATATGAACTATATTTTAAAGGGGTAAAAAAGACGAACGACATTTCACTAAAGGCCTTCGTGCTTTTAATATAGTATAGATATATATTACCAAGTAATCTTTGTATAGCTCAAACAAAACAAAAAAACCAGCACTAAAGCTGGGCATCATATCTAGCACTACTGTACCCCGTAAACAACAACAACATCATAAAGCATTTACTAGGCTAACTAAGGGTAAAAATTTAAGCTTTCCAGTTTTTTAGCCAGTCGAGCCCACAAAGAACCTCTGCAGAATATCTCTTGAACAATTTGTCTGATAACTTGCTCCTCTTGCCTTTGCTTATGCTGAAATATCCTCATGTTTCGCTCTTGCCATATATGATATACACATCCAGCTATAGCCATTCTGAATACCTCTGCTCTAGTGCTTCTACCCCTCTCATTTACTTCCATCCATGCCATTTCATGCTGCCAGCTCATAGCCTTTCTTGTCAAACCTTGCCATTGTAATAATCTGTTCCATATTCCACTTGAGTACACACAGCTTAAAAATAAATGGTCAACAGTCTCATTAGCAACATTACACAGAGGACACACCAGTGTATCAGTCACACCCCAGCTACCCAGCCTGTCCCTTGTGCTTAGCCTCCTATTAGGTGCCAGATTAAGTATAAAAATCCATCTTGCACCATAGTTATTACAAATCAACTTTCTCCATGGAACTTTTTGATGGACTCCCCTCATCTTCTGGTATATAGCTTTGATAGAGAAAGACCTCATCCTTTGTAGCTCACTTGTGTGTGCTATTTCAGTATATACCTGAAAATAATGATGTTTTTTCATTTCTCATTTTGAACAGCTTGATGGAGAAAATGGCCACCATGACAGACACGGCGAAAGCGATTCTGGTGACTTTAGTAATAGTGAAGACAATGGTTGTGAAGGTCAAGAGCATGGCAAGGACTCTATGGGCGACAAGGACAATAGCGAGAAAGGGAATGAAGTAGCTTTGGGCGATGGTGAGGGTCGGGAGACAGTTAGAGAGCCTGTGGAGGAGGGTGAAAGGATGGACGTATCTGCATCTCAGATTCTTCCAGATACATTTGAGGTGTCAGATCACATTACACCGGAACAAAGTCATCCGACACCAGTTCTTGAGTCACCATATGTGAACCAAGGCGACACTGGTGTTGAGGGTTCTTCTGAGAAGTCCATTTTAAAAGGAGAGCACCCTTTAGAGAGCAAAATTGTTGATAATGTTGATTATAGTTTGTTGTCTGAGTTTGATAAGTGGGTTGACGAAGGGATGAAGAAAGAAAGCAAGTAAGATGACTGTTTCAGTGTTTGCTACCTATGAAGCATCGAGAGGGAGGAATGAGACAGGTTCAGTTTAGCAGTTTTACATCAAGCAAACAGCATTTCGTGTTAAGCTCAAACAACATCTTCCCTTATTCTGCGTTTTCCTTTTCTTCTTCTGTGTTCTTATTTATGAATCTTTTATCGCTGTTGATGCTGTTAAGAACCTTCTTTGCTTTATCGTAGGAAGAAAAGGTCGGAGAATTGTATCATGTTAATGAACCCGCGTTCTTGATTTTGGCATAATAGCAGAGTTATTTTCCTATCCCGACAAAGATCCTGCCAATTTTAAGGTTTAGAAACAAGAGACTAAATTCATTTGTGAATAAAATGCAGTTTAGATTGTAGTTTTTATTTTCTCAACTTTGATTACTTTATTCTATTATCATATTTCAGAACTTAAAACAATCTTTAACGTACTGAAGAATTGAGAGAGAAATGATGGCTATGTGTGAGCACAAGGATCACTGGAAACTTTTTAGATTTAATTATTAGGATCTCTCCTCGAAACTTTTTAGATTTAATTATTAGGATCTCTCCTCATGACTGTAAAATACTGTTAATCCATTAGTTTTTCTCTTTTTTCCCTTACCACAGTGGTGTCCGGACCAACTTGCAGCACCTCAACTAAAATCCACCCGGTACCTCCCGCCAGCTTAGGTATCGAGCAACTTTGCCTCCATTAGTTAAGAGAGCTAATTTGAATGTCAATAACCCAAATCCAAATTTAATGTAAATTCACCTGCAGAAATTCTAAACACCAATTGCACTGAAAGCATCTGGTGAACAAACACCATAGATACTAGCTAGGGAAAAACTTACCAGTACCTGAAATTCATACCAAGCGAATAAATACAACAACTCAGTGAGATCCCACAAGTGGAGTCTGGGGAGGGTAGTGTATGAGAGGTTGTTTCCGGTAAACCCTCGGCACAAGAAGGAAATACATGACATGATAGGTATTCTCACTTTATGAAGGAAATTCATATTCTCACTTTATTTTTCCACTAATCATAGTAAACTAATGCAGTTTGGCGTAAACATGAGATGAGAGATAAGTTTTTTCCAGATAGATACATGGAAAAGAGTATGTAAAAGGGAAAATGGAAGGAACCAGTTAATAAAGTATGCTCATACAAAAAGGATTTCCAGAGAAATAGTGGTGGTCCCACCGTCTCAGGCTCTAAGCATTCTACTTTGAATGCATGAAAATAAACAAATATCCATAATAGGTTAGAGCCCTGCGCAAAGCAAACTAACTCTGTTATTTATGTGGAGAACGATGGAGGGGCGACCCCATTATCCCCAAGTTTTGAAGGCTGTGATTGACCCAAAGGGTCGGCTCCAGACAGATTTCTCGATCATAGATCCTCCTACTAGCAGCTCAATCAGTCTCTAACCTTGCAATATAATTGTCATAGTATTTAGCAGCTTGTTCCAAATCCCCAAGCTCAGTATAACAATCAGCTATTGCTCCATAAGCTTCTGTGTTCCCCGACTCCTCTCCATGTCTTGCCGATATTTCAAGAACCATAGAGTGGTATTTTATAGCTTCCCGGTACTTGCCCTGCCGTTGTAAAGATGCCCCTGGAAAATCCAACATAAAACTTGGACACTCGAACATCGCGATAAAGGAGAGAAATGTGCAGCATTGCGCATATGGTCACGTTTGTATGTGTAAACAAATTCTTCCCCTCTCTCTTACCATAAGGAACAAGAGTTTCGAAATGTGTGCCACAGGCCCTTGGGGATTTCTCCTTTATAAAAAAAGTTGATTTGTGACGTTATTTTGACAATAATGTATCAGTTTACCCAGTGGCGTACGCAGGATTTTTCATAAGCGGTGTCACAATTTTGAACAGTAAACATATAATAATTCACGATAACATCTTATTAAAAAATATATAATTCGAATTATTTTATAGAACACAACTCAAATACCTTACTAAATATGAATTTTTATTTTTTAAAATATATTCAATATAATCTTATTTTAAATAATACTAAATACTAAATACTTATATATATATATATATAACACCAAGTAATTACACAGAAACTCATCATTCATTTGATTATGCAAATTGTTATTAATCAATTTCAATGTTGATAAAGAAAATCAACATGAAAAAATTTATTGTTGCATTAAATATACAAATGTAACTCTTAATGTAGTGGTTTAGATGTCTTAATGCTTAAGATAAGAGATCAATGGTTCACCCTGCACATTTTTTTATTTAAAAAATGAGGCACAAAGAATTTAAAAACAAAAATTAAGCCACACAGATTCTAACTAGCGACCTGTTAAAGAAAACTGAAGCGCTTAACCAACTGTGCTACACATCTATTGTTGTCAAGTGGTGTCACTTTATTATATTTACCTTAATTTTCTCTCTCGGAGTTTTATTATACATACTTATTTAGTAAAAATTTCCGACGAAGTGGTGTCACGTGACACCGCTTGGGGTAAGGTAGATCCGCCCCTGAGTTTACCACTATAATTATTGTCTATCACTGTCTTCTTAAAGATGGAGCCCATGGGTAAAGAGGCGCACGCCATAGGACCTTAGCGCCTATACCAAAGTGTCACTTAAGCGACGTGAAGCACACATGTTGGCTTATAATACCTTAGCACCTATAGCAAACCAAAAGTGTCACTTAAGCAAGGCGAACAAAGGTTTAAACAGAACAGGAAGATGGATGTACCTAAGCCCCGAGCTGCTTTCTTTTCCTTCAAAGGTTCTTTTAAATTCTGTGCAAGGTCAAGAGCAGCTTTAAACTCCAATTGCGCCTTTTCTGGTGCTTGGTTTCTAAGAAATTTCTTCCCATTTTTCAAGTGAGTAATTAATTCCTGTTTTCTTGGATCAACAATTACTTCACTTTCTGCAACCCTGCCACCAACAGGAGCATAACTTAAGTTAGGTGCATACGACTCAATTTTGGCTTGCCTTCTTAGAGCAGCATTGATCTGGCGGAGCTGTTCATTCAACCGCTGCAATTCCCTTTTTCGCTGACGTGCAAGTAGTCCTGAAAAATACAAATGTACAAAACGTGTAGAATATGTAGTCAACTAACAAAAATCTGAAACCAGGGAATCACAAAATAGGAACAAGGAATACCATGCTCCGGCTAAGACAGGATTAGAGCCGTCAATATGGGCTTGGCCCGTTGGGCCAGCCCAGCCCAGCCCAGCCCGTAATTTAGCAGGGCTGGGCTAGAATTTTTGGAGCCCGTTTAAAAACGAGGCTTTTAAGCCCGGCCCGAGTAAGCCCGTGGCCCACGAGGCTTGAGTGAGGCTGGGCCGGCCCGGCCCGTGGGCCTTATAAAATATTTATTTAAAATATATAAAAAATAAAAAGTATATTGCCTTTAGATATGGAAAGTCAGAATTGGATCTTTACTAAGAGGAACCAAAACTTGATCTTGAGAAGTTTCAAGAGGTGAT
>MU738372.1:46428-64855 GCA_026770625.1 Nicotiana glauca
CTCAAGGAATCTTCCCATAAATACTTAGAAAAGTTCTAGAAAAGTGAGGGGTTGGGATGAATAAGTAAATAGTACAAAAATTTTGGTAAAAAACTGTGCAAAAACAGGTTTCTTAAGGAATGATTTTGAATTTGGAAAATTCTGATTTGTTGCCCTTGAAAGAGTGTTATACATATACACTATAGGTTAGGAAAAAATAGAGACACGCGGCAGAAAACATCACTAAAAGTTCACTCAAAAAGTTTTCTTCTGAATTTAGAGTTTCTTCTTTAGCTTTCAAGTGTTTTTCTGGGATTTAGAAGAGGAACAGACTCTTGAGGCTGTGATTTTGGTTTCTTCTGCTGAATTTCCACTTAATTTCAGACCTTAATTTGGTTTATTTAGCTAATTTTGTCACATTTAGGTATGTTCTTCATCTTGTAATCACCTAGTTTTAAATCAAAACGCAAATTTGAGATTTTAAATATTTTATCCTATGTTAATTAATTTTGTTTGATTTTGTTTATATCCATAATTTCCTATTTGGGTAATGCTTGTTTCAGGACATGTGCTGAATATTTTGCTTCATTTAGTTTAGTATATGAAAAGCTTGAAAAATCAGCTTTGATGTGATAAACACATTAGTTTTTCTAGATTTGTTTTCTGTTGGTTAAATTTTGTTGCGTTTTCTGTTTTGTGTTTCATCTTATCTTCTTTGCTTAAGGATGATTCACGATTAGTTTACTGTTTCACTTATTATATTTGACGGATATTTAGTCTAATTGCTTACTTTTTTTTAGTTTTAGTTAATTAGCATGCCTTGAATTCCTTGGTTAATTCTTTTGGTGTTAAGACATGAGTTTTGCTTCACTGTTGACGTATTTAGAATGATTGTTAATGTTAAAAATATGGGCTCGAATCTTTATCAGTAAATGAATTACTTCCTAATTGGGCCATACGCTAATGTCTTGAAAGATGATTTGGATATTCACTTGAAATGATTGGACTTTAGAAATAAATTTGTACTGATAAGAATAATTGGATTAATTAATGTATTACTATCCGTTGGGCATATTCCTATAGATTTTAAGACGAACTGAGAGAGCATTTTGGTCGACAAGTCCTAAATGAGCCCTTAGCAATTAAGACATGCCATCCAAAAATAAATTACATAATCTATGGCCTTCACAATAATCCCAAAACTAGTTTAGGAAAATAATTTAAACTAACGTAGTTTGCTTTAGGTGCATAATTAAATCATCACGGCTATGGGTACAGTTCCCGTGGCATGGTCGTGATACATAATTCCCAAATTCAGGTGCACATTTTATGTGACCCGACCAAAATATCGAATAATAATAAAATTCACATGTTGTAGATCGTGGGTACGGTTCCCGTGGCACGATTCGCAACGTGTACAAAAATAAACAAGTGTACGAAAATCGTGACTTGTTCCAGAAATAACTCCATAAATAATTAAAAGCGGTATAAAATTAAGAATGCACAATAAGTATTAAAATATATAATAACTCAGATAATTCGTCCAATTAGTAATAGTTGAGCGACCGTGCTAAAACCACGGAACCCGGGAATGCCTCACACCTTCTCTCGGGTTAACAGAATTTCTTACCCGGTCTTCTGTATTCGCGGACCAAAAATAGAGTCAATTTCCTTGATTTGGGATTTGAAATGAACCGATAATTTGGGACACCATAACAATTATCCCATGTGGAGACTCTAAAATAATTAAATAATCCAATTTCGATTAATGTCACTTAAATTGGAAAAACTCCCTATCCCCTTTGGGAAAAAGGAGGTGTGATAGCTCTGGCGACTCTGCTGGGGATAAGAACCCAGAACTTCTGGTTCAAGGTTCAAGAATTCGAGCTTAGAATAACTGTTATACTTGGATTTTATTTAATATCTAATTTTTATTACATGTTTGAGCCTAATGTGCTAAATGCCGCTTTTTATCGCTTTGATATTGTTTGAACTGTATATAAACTATTAAGAAACCCTTATTCTCTCTGAGTCTTCTAAATCTTCTGGGAACTGCATGCTGGCGTGATTTTTTTTCTGTTATAGTCATAACCTAAATTAGAACGAGGTTCGGATCAGTTACAAAATCGGATAGCCTTTTGGTTACTGGTATGTTGCCCCCTCGGCTCGAGTTGTCCGCTCGGGTAAGCCAGGTCTAGAACAATACACCCAGATAGTGATCCCTAGTAGGAACGCTTGTTTGCATCACGTGCATTTGACTTTGGGGACTCAACATAGTGGTTGGGTCCGTCTAGGACAGGTGTACCCAAATTAAAAAGACCAT
The DNA here is from genome assembly GCA_026770625.1 of Nicotiana glauca. NCBI lineage: Eukaryota > Viridiplantae > Streptophyta > Magnoliopsida > Solanales > Solanaceae > Nicotiana > Nicotiana glauca. Next base: position 48,731 of record MU738372.1, read on the forward strand.
CCTGATGCATTCTTACGTGCTACTTGTACATTTATTTGCTACGGTTTACATGTTGACCGACTTTTAGAATAGGGAAAAAAGTCAAGAAAACCCAAATTGAGTTAAGAGAGAGAAAATTACCCATTTTTGAAAAAAATTGGTGTTCAAAATATCCCGGAACTCTGTCGAAGTTTTGAAAAAAAAAAGAGAAAAAGGAGAAAAGTCATTTTAAAATAAGTCATGCTTTTTCTGTTACGACAAACTGACATAACTATGCGGATTTGATTCTCACTGGATGTGGGATACGCAGGCAACCCTCGTTGGATCCAACCCCGTTCTTTTTTGCAAAATAACGAAAATATGAAATGTCATCATTTTTATCATAAATAAAGTTAGGTGATGCCGTTCTTGCCTAAATAGACAGAAATGTCCCGATGGGACGCCGGAAGACAGTTTTTGCAAGAATAGCCACCAATGGTCCCTTTGTCAATTTTGGCCACCAAGAAAACACAACCCTAAAATTTTCCCTTCTGAAGTGCTTAAGGCCCGTATTTGCAAGCGTAGCTATGACTTATTTTAATTTGAATTTTTGCAAAAAATAACCTTTTGATCAGTTTTTAAACAAAATCTCACATGTTTTAACCCATTCACCCTAATCTAAATGTGCAGAATGAGCACAGTTCAGAATTTATCGGTGAAGGTAATGACTCAGATTCCATTGGCACTCCGCATATAGTGGGAGGATTTGGGAAAACAGGGACGAGACAAGGTCAACGAATACTTGGGGGCACTCACTGGATTATTGAAGATTAAACGTAGAAGTGATGTAATAGAGGCATTAGTAACATTCTGGAACCCTGCTCATAATGTTCTGTATTTCTCAGATTTTGAGCTTACACCTAACTTAGAAGAAATGGTAGGTTATGTTGGGAGTACAGAGGGTTTAAAACACAAATACTTGATAGCTCGAAGAGCTGTTACTCCCCACAAGATTTTAGATTTACTAAAAATAAGCAAGCAGACCCAGAATGAAGATTTGGCAGCTGGATTTTCCACTTTACACTTTCTATACCAGCAGTATGGGCATTTAAGAGGATTGGAGGACCCAGAAAATAGACTCTGAAGTAACGAAAATCGATCAAAGTGGGAAATATATAGATTCTTTGCCTTTATGGTGGAATTTTTAGGCCTCTTATTATTTACAAGGAAGGACGGGAACATTGATTTGCGTGTAGCTGGTATTGTCCAAGTTTTGACTACCAATGCCAAGAGTACCCTCGCACCCATGATCGTACCAGATATATTCCGAGCTCTCAAAGCCTGTAAAGTCGGAGTAGAGTTTTTTGAGGGGTGCAATCTGTTATTACAAATGTAGATGATTGAACACCTTTGTCACCGTCCCCGATACATGAACTACGGGTCTACGGGTCTACGGAAAAAAGCTGCATCGAGGAGTTTGGTACACGAGTGACTGGGTTCGAAATACCAGAAGGGGTCAAATATTAGATATCCCACCTTCATTCTATAACTGTGGGTCAGATAGAGTGGACATTGGGTTGGCTTCCCGTTGATGAGATTGTGTACATGCCCTCTACCTGTCCTTACTTCCTACTAATGGGTCTCCAAAGCATCCAAACCTATGCCCCATACCGAGTTTTGAGAAAACTTGGAAGATGCCAGATAGTTACCAAATAAGAAGATCTTAGAATTCATGTAGTTGAAATCCACTATGAGGCTCAATTTCCTGAAGAAGTGGTTCGCCGAATTTGGAGCGAATTCCAGTATTGAGGGGCAAACACCCGAGTATGCTATTTATCTATGGGTGAGATTTCGCCTGGTTATCTTGCTTGGTATGGGAAGAGAGTCGCGGCAAATGATGAATCTGAAAGGCTAACCAAAAGGCCCCACACCCAAGAATTTGTTGACGCATCGCATGAACAATGGGTTTGGTTAACCAAAGAGAATTACTATATGGCTACAATAAGCAAACTATAAGGGCAAATTAGAAACATTAAATTTGATAGTGGTTTGCAGGCCACTGCGGATGAAGGTGAAAAGAAAAGGTTGGCCCGAGAAAACGAAGCCCTTTGAGCTGAGATTCAGAGGATGAAAATAACCACTGAAAACTTGGGAAGAAGAAAAATAGATGAAAAACTCATAAGCAGTCTTAGACGAAAAATGTGTGATTATGGGGCTGACTTGGAAAAGGCCGAGGATGAATTGGCAAAAGCCCGGGAAAAGTTGGCAAAGAATGCAGAAGAACGGATGAGGTTTGCTCAGCAGCTAAAGGAAAAGTATGACAGAGGAGTCACGGGTTCAAAGAAGAAGTTGACTACTCTTGAAAATGAAATGGCCCTGCAAACAAAAAATATCAAAGTGGAAAGAGAGCATTGCTATACATTGATGTCTCGACTGGAAGAAGACATGCAACAGTTGCAAGAGCAAAACCATACCGCCACACAAGTTTTGGGGGCCCGGTCTCAGCAAATTGGACGCCTACTCCAGGAGAAGGGTGGCATTAGAGCAAGGATTAAAGCAATTGCTGATTATGTCGTAATGAAGTTCCATAAATGTGAGGATATGACCAGGTCCATGTTCTTCGCTGCTGTGATGGCTTTTGTCCATCAAGTGATGGACGACCTAGACCGTATCCAAGAAGATATTGCACGCATGCCCGCATCGAGACCGACTGACGTCCCGCGGGCCCCTGGAGTAGTATTGGAGGCTCTTATGTATTCCTGACTTTCTTTTGGTTTTGAGTCTGTATTTTACTTTTTCGAGTATGTTAGTTTTGTCCAAGTTTGTTGTTGTTTTTCTGATTTTTAAGTTTGTATGTCAGAGTCCTTGTAATAGAAAAACCAAAAGTTTTTATCTAATGAAATATTGAAAACCCAAAAAAATTTCTTTCTTTTATTTTGCATTTATCCCCGAACTACATAATGATCTGATTCATGCGGCGTCGTGATACGTAGGCAATCCCCATCGGATCCGATCATAGCTATAGACAACCCGAGTGAGAATAAACCAAAAAAAGGGAAAGAAGAAAAACCAAAAAAAGAAAGAAAAGAAAAACAGAAAAAAGAGGTAAAAAATTAAAATAAATAAGTATAAAAGAGCAAAAAGAAAGAAAAGATTCAGGATTTGGAAATGGACAAAAAGAAAGGCCGGGATGAGACACGCAGCCATTGTAAAAACATTTAGAAGAATGTTTAACTATTTAGATGCATTGCATTCCCCAACGTGTGAATCCCTATGTGTTAAATGTCTCAAACTAGCCGGTTTGTTGTGTATGCTGTTTAAGAACAGGTTCTGTTTTTAGGTGGTTAGTTTTGTGGTAACCTGACTTCACACCCTTATTTCACGAGATCTAAAGGGCGTGTTGCAATGATATCAGAGAGTCATCTACCAATCATTAACCCCTCATAGGATAGCCCGACATCGATTATCCCGGCATCAGAGTCAGCAACTGCTGAAGAAAATAGAATAGTTCATTGCCGTATGATGGAGATGTGGGACGCTTAGTCTACTGGCAGAGAACCGCCCAGTGCAATCCCTGGATTTCCCGAACTGATTCCCAAGACAAGTGGAACCTCCAACGTCCCTATTCCCGTAACCAATCCGTTCATCCCATTGGGGTACTTCACTATGTTAGCTAATTTCACCGGTATACCTTTTAAGGTTCGCCCCCAGACACCATTTTCAGGAGTATCTTCTACAATATTCACCGAACCACCAGTCTCTACTATTGTTGATACCCAATTTTTTCCTATATATTTTTTATATGCATAAATACTTTCAAAATATCACATATAAGCATGCACAAGGTTTTTATAATTTTCCTATATTTTAAAGTTTTTAAATTGATTTATTTCCTTCCCTTTTACTCATAAAATCCCCAATAATTACCCCTCAAATTATTTAGTCATTTAAATTCTATATTTATGCTAAATATGGTTAAAATATTTTTTGTGCATTTTTATAATTGCACTTTATATTTTTAAAGCTAAATCGAATATAATTACAATATTAGCCTGTTAATGTATACTTACATTACTATGCATAAAATCGACCTTCTAAATTTTCAAAATGTTTAATATATATTTTAAAGCATTTTAGTATACAAAATTATTTTCAGGAAATTAGCTGTTATTTATCATAAATTATATAGGGAAAAATTGGCTATTTAAAATATAGCCAGATTTGCATTTCAATTGTAGCCAATTTAAACCCAACCGTAGCCCAATTTCATATTAAACTACCCAACCCAAACCCTGAACCCGCCTACTCGACCCAGCACCAATTAAATCCTGGCCGTTGATCTCTCATATCAACGGCCCGTATTAATCCCTTCCCTTTTTGTTCCAAACGACCCCCTAACCCTATCTCATTTTTTGAATCCGCCGCCCCTATGTTATCTCATCTCCTCTCATCTCTCAACCACTCAACCTAACCCTAGATCCTTTAACTAGTGACCTCTGTCTCCGATCTTCTCCGGTGATCTCCCTTTAACTCCTAAGCCTCCAATGGATCCTCTAGTGCCATGCTTGCCTTCTCTAAGGCCTTCAAGGGCCCTGGGCCGCGCCGACTTTCATCTAGGGTTTGCTACTTGCCTGTTCTTGGCTACTCCAGTGTGATTTCAAGCAAAATCATCCTGTATTTGGCACGATCCTTGGGATTCTATACATGTTCTTGCATCTCTATATGGATTTCTTTTGAAACTCTAATTTCTTCTTGTATCTCCTAGATTTTTACGATTCAAGTTGGTTTCTTTAGTATTTTACACTATTCTTGAAACTCTTTTACAAGAATCATCGATTTTAAAGTATTTTCACCTTCTTCTAAAATTAGGGTTTTCAGAACTTCTTCTAAAACTTTGTTTAAACTAATTCTTTATGTTTAAATTTCTATCTATTGCATATTTCAACTGATTCTATGATTCTACTACCTTTTCAACTCGCCTATGTTGAAAGCCTTTAGTTTCTAAGATTTCTTTATTTGATTCTGTGTGTTAGCATGACTACTCGATTCTTGTTTAAGTTTCTACGATTATCTTGCCTCGAACATGTTCTACTAAGTTTTCTTATGCCTAACTTATATCGCCTCTTTATGTTTGTGTTCATCTTGACTGGTCGATACTTGCCTCTTTGCATGATGTGTTTGGTTACTCCCATTCCACTCCTTTTATATGCTAAAACTCTCTCTTTGATTGACTCTGAACTCCTTATTTCTTGGCCTGATTTGAAATCTTCCCTGTAAACTCTCGATTCTCTTGTTAACTTGTTTACTTATTACTCCCCTTAAATCAATGATTTCGAATCCCTGATTTACTATGTGTTGGTCGTCGATTATTTTCATACTTTGTAACTTTATTTTGTTTTATTACCTTATTTGGTAAACTGATTACTTTACTGATTCTTCATTAGTTGTTTCCTTAATTAAACCCCTATGTACTTACCCCTAATTGTCTATTTTATACCTTATACTCTATTTGATTTCTTTCCTTAATCATTTCTACCTATTACCGTTGGTTGATTGCCCCCTTAATTAAAGAGGTACTTGCATTGATTTGATTCTAATTAGCATTTGGTTCCATAATTACTATTCTACTATGATTCTTGCCTTATTTTACCTAATTTAGAACTACTATATATACATGTTCTTTCATTAACACAACGGACGAACACTTTGGTTCAAAAAACTCTTTCTCACACTCAAAATCTTTCTGATCTCTTTCTTTGGTTATTTGCTGTTATTCTGAGTTAGCCGTCTGCAAGCCAAGGCTAACTATTGTGCTCTCCTACCCCTTTACTTTTGTGTTTACTGTCTTTTTTACTAGAATGTCCTGATTTTAATTTAAGTCTCAAGAACAATATGTTTCTTTTCATCCTTCAGTTCATCATGTTCCTAATTTGTTTCTACCTATATTTTTTCTGTTCAATATGTAATTAATCTCTTTGTGTTACTTATATACTACCCCTTATGACCAACATGTTTATCTTCTGTAGTCAACATGACTCGATCCCCTTTTATGTCTAATGGGGTTTAGTATGAATCCCTCTTTGGCAAAACAATTTGTACCTTAAAGTTATTTGGTTATGTGTTAATTCTAAAGTTCATGCTATACCCCAATCACATGAACCCCCTTAAGAGCTTTTGATTATGTATCTATGTGGACCTCTACCTGTTATGTGTTTACCATCATGTGCTCTATGTGTCCCCAATCCCTATCACCCATGATTGTAGGTTTGTTCCTTCTGTTTTGTGTTCTTTAAGTATTGCTGAGTTGGTTTCATTCCATGTTTGATCTGTAGTTGTCTAATTATGTAACTCTCTCTCTTCAAAGTTGTTTTACTGCGTGACTCTTTCTTTTACTTCACAAAACTGTTTCAAACAAGTCTCTTTTAACACTGTTTTCTTACTAAAACCCTTTCAAAACTATGTCAAGCACTCTCACTCTATTCCTAAGCCCATAGGTTCTGCCACCTCCAGTGTGTGTACTGCCTTGGGATCCTTTTGAAAACCCTCTGAACTCTGGCACACTGAGGTTGGCCCTTCCACACTACACTTACTCAATTTGGTTTACAAGTCTAGGTGTGGGCACTGCCCGAGATCTTTGAGATCCTTAGGGAACTCTAACGCACTAGACAATGACATTGTCTTTGAATCTGGCATTTGAGGCTATTGGAGGTTTGGGGAAATCACTTGGGCTTGCTTCAGGCTCCCTATAGTGTAACTTCTTCTTTTTCTTATCTACTTATGTAATTTGTTCATCTGGTTTGTAATAATTATTTGTAAACGGACATTGGGGTTTGGATAGAGAAAATGGGAGGGTAGCTATGCATCTTATAGAAATCAAAGAGGTAGAAACCGTGCTTTAGGTTTATACTTCCTGTATGTGCAATAGAATCCTTGCTCAAAATATGTCATGCATTAGAAACCATGCTCTCAGGTCTTATGTACACTGTTTCAGCATCTCATTTTGATATCCTTGCTCTTATTTAGCAATCCTGTTCCTAGGGTAAATGGCATTAAAACAAACTGCTATTCCTGTACACTTGACCGCATGCTCTACAATACTGTAACCTTTCATGCATTTAGGAATCTTGCTTTAGGAAATTCTGGAATCATGTTATGCATTTAGAAATTCTACTTTAGGGGTTTTGCATATAAATCATTCTGCATTTCTATGTGCATATTAGATATCCTGTTTTAGGATCACGCTCATACTCGCTCAGTCACACCTAGTCAAACTACTGAAGCATGAAAAAGGACATAAAAATAGTCACGCATTTATTTATCTTGTTTAAGCAAAACTGGTTATAATCCCTGTGTCTCTGCAACACGTAGAACAACATGCTTCTAAACTGTTTTAATAGTTCTGGTAACTGCTGCGCGTTATCCTCCGCCTAGGCAAGCCTTAGGTATTCAACCCCCTTAAAACTGAAGACTGTTATTTGTGTTTACTACTTAATGGTTAACAGTCTTAAAATCAGTAGACAAAATGATTAGGGCCCCTGCTTTTGAGTTATAAAATAAAGCTGCATATCTCATGTGTTCTGATACCCACCTAGACATCATGTCTTAGGATCCTGTTTAACAATACTGCCCTTATCTGTGTTTGAGTCGTGCTGTTTATATGCCTTATTTGTGGAGGTGAAACTGAGCCCCTTATTTTCTCTTTCCTGCTTTTATTTGCCTAAGTCTTATGTGTTCTTGCTTGTCATCTTAGTATACCCTTCTTTAAAACCTTAGGGGTCTTTCTAGAACCACCTATAGGTAGAGGTCCTAAATTTCCTCCAGGACCATTAAGAAGGGACGAGTAACATGACACAATAGAGATCGCTACCCAATACTCGCGCTAATAACCATTAAAGGAGTGGGGAAGGTAGCTATGGATATGATGACCGGTGTGCTAATGCCACGCGTAGCCCCTTTTTATGGAATGATTACTGGGCATTGTATTGATGTGATCCTATAGCCTAACCAACCTAGGACCCCTCTCTCACCTAAATCATCTTTATTTGAAAACTTTACTTTCCTTTTTACGCACGCAACTTGTTTAAATTCTTATCTTATTATTTGAGTTATACAATACCCAACATGCTCTACTTGAAATCATTTGCTTCAACTATTTATTTTGTAATGGACTAATTCGTAAGTATAAGTTCGGCCGAGACCAACAGTTGTGCACCAAGAGGGGTTCCTAATACCTTCCCCTCGAGGTTATTTCGAGCCCTTACCCTAATCTCTGGTAATGCAAACCAATATAAGAGTTAATTGCTCTAGGTGACCTAATGAACCATAATCCGTTAGGTGGAGAATCTTCAAATACCCAAAATCCAAAACGGGAATGAGTTATTACCCCCATGAATGTCGAAACCCGGACTTCCCCGCGAAAAAGGAAAAAAGGGGGCGCGACAGCATGGCGACTCTGCTGGGGTATCTTTAGTCTCTTACCATAACACACTTACTCTTATGAATTAGTCCAAGCATGCTTTATCCCGTACCCTCTTCACTTATTTTAATTTGACTGTCTGTTTCTTTTAAGCACTTATGGTTCTTTATTCTTGAAACTGACTTGTCCTTTGTTTCCTTTTCCTGTAACCGTTTTTCAATTATTTAAATACTGTATTTATTTTTTCTTACGTGCAAATACTTGACTACATGTTATTAACTGTTGCAGAAATCATGCTCCACATCATATTTCACTCGTGCGTATCAAATCCTATAGCAACACTTTAATTAGTGGTTGTGCTCTTCCTATTTACTACCCTTAAATTCGGAAAGATTTATTTGCGATAAAACCAGTCGATCAATGGTGCAGTCGATGGTTCCGTGCCTTCCCCCTCGAGTTGTCCGCTCGAGGGTACCAGTTTAAAACCCTATAGGAACCTTACTCTGGTTAAAATTGTGCATGCATCATGGTCAAACCTAGTCGTATCAGTTATTTTGTTGCCATAATGATCCTTTAAGACAAGCCTTATCCAAAGTCCCTCGGGTTTTCCATAATCCCAAGAGACACAACCACGTTCTATGCATTAATTTGGAGAACTAAATACCGATACGTTGATCACAAATGTATAAATAGTCGTGTCTGGTGGGGTTGAGGTCTAACCTATTGTTTCACAGGAAATAAGGCATGAGGTCCCCAGATTCGTTATGGTTAGCACACCCTTACTCTTGCACTGGTGGAGGAATCTCCCATCAGATGACCAAATCAATGAATGAAAAGGAGGGCAGACAAATCTAGCGAGAAACTTGAATATCTGGAATACAGCCTGTTGGAATTGGAAGGGAAAGTAAGAAAGAGAGTCACCGACTGCCAGAACACTGAAGGAAACGAAGAAGGACATTTGGCAAAGGCATTCTTACTAATGAGCCTATGCGAACTGGCGGATTTGATCGGTAAGAGAATTCATCTTGAAGAAAGTCCTTCCGAAACCAAATAGATTAGGTTTACTTGCTTTTCAAATATAATAAGGCCAAGTGCCAGTAGTGACTCATTTTATTATTATTTTAGTGTCATTTTGGATTCGTCTATTGTTTACATTATGAAATGAAGGATTTATTGGCATTAAAAGTTCTCCAAATCTATTTGTCGCTAGGCCTACCTCGGGCACAATAAAGCTCCCAAATTAGGATGCAAATTTATATTTCCGCAATATGTGTTTAAATACTGCAAACATTTCAGGATACTCACTGACTTGTTACCTTTTGTTTTTGCTTATTTTTAGGCAGAATAGCCTAAATGGCACCTATACTTATGTTACTTTGTAATCCCGATCCTCGTATTCAATGAAGTTTCGTCCAGACACCTGTATTCAGTTAAAACATATATTTTAAACCCCTCTGATCGTTGACTAAGCTTATGTGTCATTCATTTAGTTGAGTCAGAAAAATGCGTGGTTACACACTCTAAAAAGGAGAGTGGGTATACGTATTGTGATTTAAAAATAAAAAAGAACAACCATAAAAAAGAAAAAGAGTAAATTAATTTCCCAATCCAAGTATCTCTACCCATTTCCCAACTCTTCGGCCTTATTTCACCCTGTTTCTTCCCGTCTTCTTCTCCCCCTATTTCCTATCGTAACCCCGTTTTTCCTGGCCTTATGAATATCTATTTATTTGCTTTTGAGCTTATTAAATCCAAAAGGGTAATTCTTAGCCACGCTTCATCTTTACACTTGAAGTTTTGGGGGATTGCTCAATGGTTAAAAACAATAAAAATTTATGTCTTCTTCTCCCTTTTCAGAAACCAAAATTCTAAATCTTTTTCAACTTTCTGTAACCAATACATAAAAAAATACAATCTTTATAGATAATTTTGAACATAAATTTGCAAAAAACAATTGAATCGAAGTGAAAATTTTGGAGAAGAAGACTTAAAATTTTGTGCGGATGGTTTGTATGAGATGAAATATGAAGTGTAGGTTTCTCTCCTCTGTCCCTTTGATTGGTGACCACAAGTGATTCCCAACAAGTGTTTCTTGATTCCGTGAAATTTTGGGGTACAAAAATGGATGCTTTCTACTTGGGGTTTGTTTCAGTCGATGAGAAAGAGATGAAAGATGAGAGAAGTAAGAACAGTGGAGAGGAGTTGGAGGCGATATCTCATCGCTGACCCTTTCCGATCTACTACACTAATGGTGTAGCAACTGTCTCAAGTGATGAAAGTTTTCTTTTGTTGTTTCTGAGTCAATGGGTAAAGGAGAGCAAGTAAAAGGTTAATGGTGTGGTTTTAAATTTGGCAAGGTGAGCTTTTTGGCAAGAGATTTTGGGGTGGAGACATCAACGAGAAAGAAGGGAATGATGTGCAAATATTTCTATCTTTTTCCTTTTCTTTTTTTCATTCTTATTTTGGTCTCCTTTTCAATCTAAAAGGTCACTTTTCTGAACTTTATATTCCAAAAAGAAGAGGGTTTCTCTTGATTTTCCCAATTACTTTTTCCCGTAGATGTATTAAGACGATGATGTGGCATTGATTTATCTGATGTGGACATGATATTTTCTCCACATCAGGCGAGTGACCAACATGTAACACCGAAGGGGTTTAAACACATGTTTTGACTAAGTTCAAGTGTCCGGATGAAACTTCATTGAATTCAGGGACCGGGATAACAAAGTGACACACGTATAGGTGCTATTTAGGCTATTCTACCTATTTTTTATTATTTCTCCCATCCCCTTAGGTTGGTTCAATCATACTGGCCTCATCAGCATATCACACCAGATCTAGAGGCCCTCCACCTCCTCCACCTCCGAGCAACACAAAAGGCAAAGGAAAAACAAAGATGGATGATTTAAGTGGTATCCAAAAAGATAATATTGAGAATGTAGAAACCTCTAATGGCCGTAGTAATCCGGCCCCAAATGATCTGGTTTTAAGACTGGAGCAAAAGATACTGGAACTGCAAGGAGAACTTGAGCAGGTTCGCAACTTGGCAAACCTGTCACTTACCTTGAATGTCCCTGACATCAACCAACAGAATACCAAGAACCCAGCACCTCCTCAGAGCACACAAAACCAACACCCGCAAAATCCTTCCGCACCAAATCAATACGCAACTCCACCCCAGAATCCCAACCTATTGCTAGCTTCGCCACAACAATACCATCAACCAATTCATTACTTGCCAACCACCACTTACCACACTACCCAAAACATACACTGCTCATTCCTAATCCACAAAGCTCCATCAATGACCATCACTGCACCCAAGTTCCTGGCACCCATCAAAGCAACCCCATCTATGTGGAAACCATACCTCATTCTACCCAACCGATCTTCTGTACACCGGAAATCTCCGAGAAGGACTTTCTCATAAAAAACATGGCTGAAGAACTCAAGAAGTTAACAAGCCGAGTTCAAGGTGTTGAGGGCAACATAGGAATAAAGTGTTTGAACTATGAGGACCTGTGCATACAGCCGGATGTCGAACTACTAGAGGGGTACAAACCTCCCAAGTTCGAAATGTTCGTTGGTACAAGTGATCCTAGGGTTCATCTAAGAACTTATTATGACAAACTTGTTGGGGCCGGGAAAGATGAAAAGATCCGAATGAAGCTCTTTATGAGGAGCTTTACTGGGGATGCTTTGTCTTGGTATATCAGCCAAAATGCCAAGAAATGGTCCAGTTGGTTAAGCATGGCATCAGATTTTATGGACCGGTTCAGGTTCAACACAGAGAATGCACCGGAGGTCTTTTACATTCAGAATCTTAAGAAGAAACCTACTGAGACTTTTCGTGAATACGCCACTCGTTGGAGGTCGGAAGAGACCAAGGTCAGGCCTTCTTTGGACGAAGAATAAATGAATAAATTCTTCATCAGAGCACATGACCCACAATATTATGAGAGGTTGATGGTTATTGAAAATCACAAATTCTCTGACATCTTCAAACTCGGAGAAAGAATTGAAGAAGGAATCAAGAGCGGGATGGTAACAAACTTTGAGGCCTTGCAAGCCACGAATAAGGTACTACAGTCAGGTGGCATATCGAAGAAGAAAGATGTTGGGGAAGTAATGGTAGCCCAGGGCCCAAAATCTCCACTTGTCTATCAAACTCCTCCACCCACATATCAAACACCTCCACCCATATACCAAGCATCACCGCCAACTTATCAACCTTCATCTCCCAGATACTCCCAACTAGCCTCTGTCCATCACACCTATAACTCCCAACCATCCCACTTCCAATCACCAGTTCATTAAAATTATCTAAGACCATGACCAAACTTTGACCGCGAGCCACCCATACAGTATACCGACATTGCTAATCTCATCGACCAATTATATGAAAGGCTGAATGCGACCGGTTCTGTCACTCATATTCCCGCTGTAGCGCTAGAAAATCTATCCCAGTAGGTCAATCCGAACAAAACTTGTGTGTACTATTCCGGTATGAAAGGGCACAAAACTGTAGAGTGCCGGACATTGAAGGATAAGATCCAGACGCTAATAGACAACAAGGTCATACAAGCAAAGGAAGCCACACCTAATGTCCGCAACAATCCCCTTCCTGATCACAGAGGTGATGGTATACATGTGATAGAGAGAAATGAGGAGTGGGACCCTAAGGGGTCGATCAGGCTTATTCGAGAAGGTGATCACTCTAAGGTTGCAGTCACACTTACTCCTATTGTGGTTCAGACTTAGGCACCGATCGAGGCTGAGGTAACTGCGTTAGTGCCATTCGAGGTAGAAGTGGCTTCGCCCGCAGCCACCTCAATTCCATTTGAAGTAGAAGTGGTCACACACTTCATTGTGGCAGTATCAACCACATCCCGATTCAACTCAAAAGCAATACCATGGGATTATGTCGTTGAGGCTCAGCGAAAGGGGAAGTCCAAGGTAGAGGAATCTGACACAGCACAAGGAATGACTAGAACCGGAAGAGTCTATACCCCTGAACACCTGGGAGGTTCAAGTAAGGAGGCCATTTCTAGGAAGCCTATCATTGAGACTGTGCCAGATGACATGTGGAGGAAAGTACAAGTAAAGGAGTACTCTGTTGTTGACCATCTGAACAAAGTCCCTGCTCAGATATCCATCCTATCACTCTTACAGAATTCAGAGGCACACAAGAACGCCTTAATCAAAGTGTTGAGCGAGGCTTACATATCCAATAACATCACCGACAAAGAAATGGCCAACATGGTCGGGCAAGTACTAGAAAGTCATAAGTCATCTTCCACGAAGATGAGCTACCACCCGAGGGACGGAATCACAATCGAGCATTGCATATTACAGTGCAATTTGAAGACAAGTTTATTGCCAGGGTCTTGGTTGATGGAGGTTTGAGCCTAAACATTTGTCCATTGGACACTCTGAAAAGGTTGGACAAAGGTTTCCATGAGATACGGGTAGGAAGCATGAATGTGAAGGCTTTCGATGGGTCCCAGAGGGACACGATTAGGGAAATCAACCTTTGCTTATAGATGGGGCCAACTTGATTTGATGTTGAATTTCAGGTGCTTGACATACCGGCCTCATATAATCTTTTGTTGGGCCGGCCATGGATCCATGCTGCTTGAGTCGTGCCTTCCATGCTACATCAAGCCGTGAAGTTTGAATGGAACCGTCATGAGGTAATCATTCATAGAGATGGAAGTAACCCAATCTACTCTAGTCAGACTATCTCGACCATTAGACATAGAAGAAGGCTAGGAGGGGAAACCTACCATCACATAGAACGGGTCAATGCTGTCAAGAAGGACAAGTGGTGGAGTTACAAAATAGAGAGCATACTAGCATAGTCTGGGTATGAACCCGACAAAGGTATTGGAAAGAACCTCCAAGCTATAACCAAACCAATACAACTGAAAATTCATGGTACCTCCTTTGGGCTTGGATACCAGTACACATGGCAAGAATACAGGAATTGATCGCCTCTATGGCACGAACCATATTACCCTCTTGAGCAGCCAGTTCCACGTCTGAAACAAGCTTTTCATCAAGTTGACACAATATGAGGGACCGTGGAAGAAGAAGCGCTAGCAGGGTTGAAGAATTTGTTCTTGGAGGATGAGGACATGTATTGCAGTGCCATAATTGAGGAGGAAGAAGGCCTCACTATTTAGACTATGGAGAAGGGAGCCGTTCTCAAGAATTGGACCACCACAACATTCCAAGCCCGCTGAGTCCCTAGGTAGCTTGGCAGAATTTACTTCTATAAGCCATTCTAGGCATTTAGGATTTCCCATAATTTTGTTTTAAGTTTTACTCGTTTCCAAAATGAATGCTCGATTCATCGAGTCATATTTTTTCTGGACAATTATTCAAGTTTTAATCGAATGCATTTGCTCTTTATTATTCACTACTATCTTTACATTTTTCTTTTCTACAGCATTATTATTACTTTTCCTGATTGTGAGCACGTGATTTTTGCCCTAAGCAAATTATTCCTAAAAAAAAAAATCCAAACAAAATGATTTTTTTTAAAATTTTTTTATATTAGTGGCATTTGTGTTAATTAGTTGTATAATAATTCATATTAAAAAAAAATACAAAAAATATGCATTAGGAGTGTAATTTTTCCAATTTTGGTATTAATTCATTTTTTAAAACAAATTAAAGAAAAATCAAAATATCATTTTAGTGTTTTAATTAAAAAATTACTATAAAATAGATATTAAATAAATTTTAGAAATTAATTAGTTTACAATTTAATAAAATCAGAAAATAAATACAAAAATACAAAAGAGAAGTAAATACAAAGATACAAAAGAAAAGAAAACACAAAAGAAAAAGAAAATACAAAAAAAAATAATACAAATACAATACAAAATAATACAAGATAAATAACTGGGCTAATACAAAATTTATACCAATTAATAGCCCAAACGAAATACTTGTCCAGGCCCAAAGGGTGTCTCACCCGGTCTGCCCAGAAACACTTAAACGACCCCGTTTCAGTGTGATTTGATCTGAGCTGTGGAAATAACTGATCCAACGGCCAAAGATTGTTTTTTAATAAAATAAAATGACACTGTATGGTAACGTCAATCTGGGTCGTTCATTCACTTGATCTAACGGACGAGGTCACAATTTTATTAAAATCAAACGGTGTCGTTTCAAGGCTCTATGAATCTGAGTCGTTGATCCATCTGATCCAACGGTTCAGTATTAACCAAGGGTCTTCTAATATATCAAAATACATACAAACTCTAAATAATTTCATTTCTTCTCCCTCATCTCTCTCAGCCGCCCCTGTATCCTCTCCAATCCCCGCCGGAACCTTACCGGCGGAAGACGACACCTACGCCAACCATCACCCAAATAACACCCCAGAACCGCCATGAACTCCTGATCCCATCCCTCCACTTCTTTTCCCTCGAATCCTTTCCGTTCACCTCGAATATCCCAAATAGTGTCGCCGGAACCCTAACTCCGGCGAACACTAGTTTGTCCAAATAAGCCCAAAATCACATTGTGACATCCCCTAACCCTCTTCAACCTATTTCTAAGAGTCTTGAGCCTTAAAAATAACTGAAATAATTTAAAACATCAAAGTTAAGGTCTGCCGGCGACCAAAGTTCAAGAAGATGAACATAAGATATCCTGGGTACCGAAATTTGATTACTAAAAGAAAAAGAAAAAGAAGAAAAAAGAAAGGCAAAAGAAGACTGCCTGAATAAACGAAAAAA
>MU738373.1:10432-28781 GCA_026770625.1 Nicotiana glauca
TTGGAACTCTTCTAAGCTAAATTATAAATTGCTACAAATGTGAAGAGTCTGAGAATAAACTGTGAAATATTAATATTTTGGAGCGTTGGCTCGAGTGATAAATACTATTGAGTAAAAGTTGAAAGTATTGAAAGCAGTTGTTAATTGTGTTATTCCCTTGCCGGGACTCAATTGTTAATTGTGTTATTCCCTTGCCGGGACTTAGTATTATTTGGGTTATTCTCTTGCTGGGATTGGTTGTGTATTGTATTGAAAGAAACGGGATCATGTGGCACGCCGACCATTTACATATTATGAAACGGGATCGTGTGGCACGCCGACCACTTATATGATGTGAAACGGGATCGTGTGGCACGCCGACCACTTACATATTATGAATTGGGATTGTTGGCACGCCGACCACTTGTGTATTATGAAATGGGATCGTGTGGTTCGCCTACCACATAGTTTATTGAGGATCGGGTTGCGCACCGCAACAGAGTATGGACTGGGTGTATTGTGTTCATATGTGGAAACTTTCGGTGTTTTTCGTTAATGGTATTACTGTTCAGTTATACTTCTTTACGGATAATTTCTATATTTAACTGTGGTATATCCCCCAGCATGTCCCTTCCCCCTTTTACTGCTTAACTTGGTATATATATATGTATATAGAATTGCACAGGTTTACGTGAGTGTCTGGTCCTAGCCTTGTCACTACTTTGCCGGGATAGGCCGGGCACTTACCAGCACATGGGGTCGGTTGTGCTGATACTACACTTCTGTGCGTTTTTGCACAGGTCCAGGTTTTGAGCAGCAGCAGCAGCAGTAGTTCGGTAGCAGGATTTTCATACCCACGAGACTGAGGTAGCTTGCAGGCGTCCGCAGGCCCGGCGTCTCTTCTTATTTTTTTTCATTATTACTGTAGTCTCATTGTTTCGAGACAGACGGTTGTTATATTTCTTTCAGACCATTATGTGTAGTTATTCTTAGTAGTTCGTGAGTTTGTGACTCCACATCTTGGGTAGAGGATTATTTTGAGTATTTCACATTTATATTCAAATTTATGAAAGTAGACTTCCGCAGTTTATGTTATTATTATTATCCTTGTTAATAAATTGATAGCAGGATGGTTTTTATTAATGGAAAGATGGTGAGTAAATTGGCTTGCCTAGCTATCACGACTAGGCGCCATCACGATCCCGATGGTGGGGAATCCGGGTTGTGACACATAGGTTGCAAATAATCTCTGCACTTAGGTATCATGTTCATAGGTTTTCAAACAATTTCTGCACTTAGAAATCATGCCTATAGGTTCTTAAAATAAGTTCTGCATTTAGATATCATATTCATAGGTTTCAAATAATTTCTGCATATAGAAATCATGCCTATAGGTTCTTAAAATAAATTCAACACCTAGATATCATGTTCATAATCTTAAAACGAGACTTCTGCATTTTACACCCCGTACAAAATCAACTACGCATAGAAAGCATGCCTATAGGAATTCCTAATCAAATCTGAGTCGTTTCATTCACGTATGGATATAAAACAAGTAATAAGGGTATTGTCAAAGCTTATAATCAGTTTGTTTAAATCTGGATTCTCTTTTAATAATCTGATTCCCACACTTAGCAAGTTTAACGAGTATGCATTCAAACAGTTTATTTTAAGATTTTCTATTTCTGATTTCAGTAGATATCATGCCTGTAGGACCCCGTCTTAGCACTTAGGCAAGCCTTAGGGTAAAATTAAATCTGAAAGTGTTCTAATAACCACAACCAGTAGGCAGGCCTGATTTGGGCTTCTTATCTGAATTATATAATAAATCAGTCTGCCTCAACCTTTAAGTTCTCGCATGTTTAATATTTAATGAGATCTTAACCAGTATGTGTAAGTCATGCTAATCATGTGCTTCTTTTTTTTAAAGGGGGTATATCTGAGCATTTGCTTGTTATGTGCTCCCCCCCCCCCCTACTTGCTATACATGTTATGTATGTCGCCTTAGAATTTTTGCCTTTAAAACCACCAATAAACCCAACATCCTTACCTCCCTTAGGATTAGTAGTCCTAAATGCCCCCCGAGACTGATAGGATTGGGACGGGTAATAGCATGCAATAAGTAGACGAGACCATTCTGCACTTTAATACCTTGACGGGGTGGAAAGGGTAGATATGGATATGATGACCACACGATAATGTCACGTGTAGCCCCTCATTAAGGAGTGATTACCGAGCATTGTGTGGGGTGATCCATATTATTGATAAACCTAGGACCCCTCCCCCTTTATTCTTTATTCCTTTCTTTGCAACATTTTAACTCTTTATTTTAAAACCATTTTTTATAATTACCCTTTCAAACCTTGTTTACTTTCAAACCTTTATGTGATGAAATCCCCTCTTATTTGAGCCTTATTTGTTTATATGCTAATTGTACCAAATTCAAAATTATAGTCTAGTCGGGAACCACACTAGTGGTTTCTAAGAGGTGCCTAACACCTTCCCCTTAAAATAATTTCAAGCCCTTACCCAATCTCTGGTCATTCAAATCAAACCTCCTCGGTGTCCTAATGCACCCTAATAATTAGGTGGCGATTCTTTAAATCAAACCCAATTCCCAAAAGGAATGAGTTTTCCTCCCAAATGTCATAAACCCAATTTCGTGAGAAAAAGGGGGCGTGACAGCATGGTGACTCTGCTGGGGATTTCTTTTAGGATTTTACCATTTCAGGCCATTATTGTGAATTTATGCTTCTTTATGCGCAATCATTTTTTTATTTTCTTTAAGCGTTCAATTTCCTTTTAACTACCAAACTGACTTAGTCTTTTGTTTCTTTCCTTTACTGCTTCCCTTTACTACTGCTTTAGATTATGAAAAAAAAACTGTTGTATTTATTGCTTTCTTAAACGTGCAAATACGTGACAACATGCCTTTAACTGTTGCATAATCATGCTCGACATCATATTCCACTCGTCCCAAACAAATACCATAGCAACGCTTATAATGAGTGGTTGCGCTCTTCCGATATTATCACCCCCTAAATCAAGAAAAGACATATTTGCGGTAAAACTAGTCGATCAGCGATGCCGTCGACAGTTCTGTACCTTTCCCCCTTGAGTTGTCTGCTCAAGGGTACCAGTCTAAAACCCCATAGAAACCCCACTCTATTAAATTTTGCATGTATCATGGTCAAACCTAGCCGAGTCAGTTATGTTGTCCACATAATGACTCTTTAAGATAGCCTTGTCTAAAGTCCACTGGGTTCCCCTGAAACCCAAACGGACATTATCACGTTCTGTGCATTTATTTGGAGAACTAAATGCTTTTATGCCAATTATTGATGTTAAATAGTCGTGTCTGGTGGGGGAAAGGGCCTAACCTTATTTTCTTGCAGATAATGAGGCACGAAATCCCCAGATTCGGCATGGTTACCAACATTCACCCGAGACTGCTAAGCTGGTGGAAAGATCTTCATTCCAGTGATGAGACTCTTGTCCAAAAATATCTAGGGAATCTACCCTCCCTCCTGGAAATCCAACCAAACAACTAGGTCATCGAAGTTGCTACCCTCTTTTGGGATTGTGAGAGGTCCGTCTTCCACTTCGGGAAGATTGACATGACACCCTTGCTAGAAGAAATAGGAGGATTAGTCGGCTTGGTATAAGAGACTCCAGGTTTATTGATGCCTGAGTATCGCAAAGGCAGGGGTTTCTTCAAAATGATGGGTCTAAAGAAGAATCCAGAACTAACATGCCTCAAAGAATCCTATATCCCTTTCGATTATTTGCAATAGAGGTACGGTCACAGCAAATCCTACCGTACATATCCTGATGAGTTTGCCATTACCTCATTGGGTCATCTTCATCGAAGGGTTTTTGTATTCATGTTCTATTTTCTGGGGTTGATTGTGTTTCCAATGAATAAAGCAAGAATCCACACCCAACTAGCCATGGTCACTAAAACTTTAATTGAAGGAATTGGACGACAACCATTCAGCATTGTGCCCATGATCATTGCAGAAATATACCGAGCCCTAGAGAAATGTCAACGGGAGCTAGTCACTTCGAGGGTTGAAATTTGCTACTTCAATTGTAGCTCATGGAGCATCTACAAAAGGGTGAATACCGACAAGAGATCCAACAAAGGTAATGGGACGATCATATCGCGTTCCATCACCCAAAGCGAATAAATTATATCCCTGATATGTTTGCTCAGCTAGAGGATGCCAAAGGATGGTTTGAGAAATTTGATAATATGACCGAGGAGCAAGTACAATGGATGTTCGAATGGTTTCCAACTGGAGAATTCATCGCCCGATCTCAAGACGCACCTTTTCTGATATTGATCGGTCTAAGAGGAACATACTCTTACGTCCCTCTCTGAGTTATGAGGAAAGCTGGTAGGAAGTAGGTTGTACCCAGGGTCGACAAGATGAGTCACTTCCGAGCTGACTTCCAGGATGATGATAGCCCTCACAAGTTCCAAGCTCAGCATATGTGGCATTGCAAGATTGTCATGGGAAGGGATACCATCGAACCAGGTCAATATCATGTCGGTTGTACTCCTTACTATTCTGGCTGGTTAGAGGATAATCATGATGGCCTAGGTCAACCTGGGTTCATTCGAGGTCATAAGATCATAGATCAATAGGCCAAGGCACAGGGTAAATACAATCAGCTACGCAAGAGAATCCGGGAATGTGAAAGTGAGCATCATGAGATACAAGAATCCAATCAAAAGTTAATTGAGGAATGGAAGGACATGGACGTCAATGCCAACAAGCGGCTAGGATACCTGGAGCGAGGCATAGTAGAGCTAGAAAGAAGGTTTCTTAAAAGGGTCGAAGACTATCAGAATGCTAAGGGTAACGAAGGAGGACATCTAGCCAGAGCCTATCTACTGCTGGGACTTCGCGAGTTGGGGAAGTTGTTTAACGGAGACAAGGATGCCGAGTCTGGGGAGGGTCCTTCAGGGACCAAGTAGATAGGACTTTTGCTATTTAAAATGTAATAATGCCAATGGCCATTAGTGACTTTATTTTTCCTATTATTTAGTGTCGATTTGGGATTTGTATTATTTTTCTATCAATAAAATGAGGCATTTAGCATTCCAAGTTCTCCAAATCAACTTGTCGCTAGGCCTACCTCGGGCACAAAGAAGTCCCCAAATTAGGACGCGATTTACATTCCCGCATTATGTGTTTAAATATTGCATCGATTTTCCATGAACCTCACTAACTTGGTTACCTTTTTGTTTTATTTTGTTTTGATTATTCCCCTCCCCAAAGGTTAGTTCGAGCACTCTGGAAACATCATCCTACTCCACATAATCCAAGGTCCCTCCACCCACTTCTCGTCTCAGTCCCGTCAAAAAAAACAAAGGGAAGATGGAAGATTTGAACAACGCCGGAAAGGAAAACTCAATTGAATGAGTTGAGGTCACTCACGGTCATGGTACTTTGGTTCCCAAGGAGAATGCCTCCCAACTGAAGCAAAAGCTGCTGAAATTTCAGGAAGAACTTGATCAAGTCCGGAATTTGGCGAATCTGTCATTTTCCCTCACTACTCCAGATATCAACTTCCCAAATGCTCAGAACCCTACACCTCCACAGAGTCTCCCAAAGCAACAGAACCACATCGCTCCTCACCGCCACTGCAACACCTGCCATACTTCCAACAATACCCCGCTACTCATCCCAGAACCATAAAACCCCACAAATGATCACTGTCATACCCACCATAACACCCTCATCTATGTGGAGACTATGTCGCACTCCACCACACCCATCTCAAACACACCCGAGTCTGATGATAAAGATTTGCTTATCAAGAACCTGGCTGAAGAACTTAAGAAGTTGACTAGCAGAATTTAGGGCGTTGAAGGTAGTAAGGGAATTGAGGGGCTAAACTATGAAGATCTTTGCATATAGCCCGATGTCAAACTGCACGAGGGGTACAAACCTCCCAAGTTTGAGATGTTTGATGGTACAGGGAATTCGAGGGTCCACTTGAGAACATAATGTGACAAGCTGGTCGGCGTGGGAAAAGACGAGAAAATCCGCATAAAGCTTTTCATGAGGAGCTTGAAGGGAGATGCTTTGAATTGGTACATTAGCCAAGATCCAAAGAAGTGGTCGAACTGGGTAAGCATGGCATCCGACTTTATGGACAGTTCAAGTTCAACACGAAGAATGCATCGGATGTGTTCTACATTCAAAATCTAAAGAAGATGCCCACAGAAATATTCCGCGAGTATGCTACTCATTGGAGGTCTGAAGCGGCTAAGGTTAGACCTACCTTAGAAGAAGAACAGACGAACAAATTCTTCATCCGGGCCTAAGACCCACAAGATTATGAGAGGCTGATGATGATCGAGGGCCACAAATTTTCTGACATTATCAAGCTAGGGGAAATGATCGAAGAGGGCATCAAAAGCGGTATGGTTACTAATTTTGAGGCTTTACAAGCTACAAACAAGGCCTTACGGTCAGGCGGTGTGTCCAAGAAAAAGGACGTAGGAGACATGATAGAGGCACAGAGAACCAAATCTCCCGTCAAATACAGAACCTACCCAATGCCTCCACTCACATATCAGCCTACTCCAAACTACCAAGCACCCCCACCCTCTTACAAGGCTCCACCCCTCACCTATCAATCTCCTCCCACATATCAACCCACTTCACCCAAATATTCCCAACAGGCACATGTTTACCAAGCCTACAACACTCAAACATCCCACTACCAGTCCCCTCATCCATGCTAAAAATTCCCTAGACCCCGGCCAAACTTTGATCAAAGACCCCTAAACAGTACACAGCTATAACTGAACCTATCGACCAATTGTATGAAAGACTCAAAAGTACTGGTTACGTCACCCCTATCCCTGCCGCTCCTGAGAATCCTTCTCAGTGGGTTAATCCAAATAAATCATGTGCATACTATTCCGGCATGAAAGGACACACCATTGACGAATGTCGTTCTCTGAAGGATAAGATCCAGACTCTAATTGACAACAAGATTATTGTGGCAAAGGAACTTGCTCCAAATGTCCGCAATAACGCTCTACCAGACCACAAGGGTGAAGGCATTCACATGATTGAAATAGAGGATGATTGGGACCCTAAGGGATCGATCAGTTTGATCACAGAAGGTGACCATCCAAAGAAGCCAATAGTCACCCTTAATCCGGTTGTAGTCCAGATTCAACCCTCTGGGGACGCCGAGATAAATATGTCCATACCAATTGAGTTTGATGCATCATCATCTGCAAAGACGCCATCACCAATTGAGGTCGAATTTGTATCTCTAGCAAAGGCACCTACACCATTCGAAGCTGTAGTTTTACCGCCCAAGGTGCAGGCTCCGTTCAGAGTAAAGACAGCCACGCCAATTCCAATGGCAATGTCAGCCATAACACCATTCCATACAAAGGCTATACCATGGGACTACACAGCCGAGGCAAGAAGGAAAGGCAAAGTTATGTTCGAGAAAGCTGTTGCGGCACAGGGTATGACGAGAACTAGTAAAGTTTATACCCCGGAACATCTGGCTGAGTCGAGCAAACAGGCTTCCAGCCGGCCAACCATCACCGAGATCGGGCCCGAAGATCTCTGGATAAAGATACAGGCCAAAGAATACTCGATCATTGATCAGCTGAACAAAACACTAGCGCAAATTTCTATCCTTGCCTTTCTACAGAACTCTGATGCGCACAAAAATGCCTTATTAAGAGTGCTGAGTGAGGCATATGTACAGAGCAACATCACCAGCGAGGAAATGGCTAACATGGTAGGCCAGGTATTAGAGTGTCAAAAGATCACTTTCCATGAAGATGAGCCGCCACCAGAAGGGTTGAGTCACAACAAGGCGTTGCACATCACCCTCCAATGCGAAGATTATTTTGTCACCACAGTCCTGATTGATGGGGAATCCAGCCTCAAAATTTGTCTGTTAGTAAAACTCAGGACGTTGGGTAAGGGACTGCATGAGATCAAGGATGGGACCATCAACGTTAAAGCTTTTGATGGTTCCCAAAGGTCCGCCTTTGGGGATATTAGCATGTGTTTACAAATGGGGCCTACTTGGTTAGATGTTGACTCTCAAATGATAGATGTGCCGACATCTTACAATATGTTGTTGGGACGACCCTGGATTCATGCCGATGGGGCCGTAGCATCAACACTGCATCAGGCGGTAAAGTTTAAGTGGAATTACTAGGAGGTAATCATTTACGGAGATGCTAGCAATCCCATATACAGTCGCCAGACCATTCCGACAGTCGGAGGCAGAAGAAAGATAGGTGGGGAGACCTATCAACACATCGAGCGAGTCAACGCCTTTGACAAAGACAAATGGTGGGACAACAAAATGGAAAGTATATTAAATTGGAGTGTGTACGAACCGGGTAAGGGGCTTGGCAAGAACCTCTAAGGAATTGCTAAGCCTATAAAACTCAAGAAGCATGGCACCACATTCGATCTGGGATATGAGTATAATTGGGAAGAATTCAACAATTGGTCGCCACCATGGTGCGGTCCTTACTATCCGCTGGAGCAGCCAATACCACACTTGGAATAGACTTTCCAACCGGCTGAAGTTATCTATGGGTCATAAGAAGAAGAAGCACTGGCAGCGATGAGGAATTTGTTCCTGGAAGACGATGATATGGATTGTTGTGTCATTCTCGAGGAGGAGGGGGAGGAAGGCCCTTCCATACAGGCTGTGAGCAGAGGAGCATGCCTCAATAACTTGACCATCAGAACCACCAGAGCTCGGTGAGCCTCGAAGTAGCAAGGTTGAACAAGCATCATGCACTATCTTTTATTTTTACTAGTTGGCTTCCCATTCGCAATAAGATCTTCAATGTTCAAAACAGTTATGGAATTTATCAAAGCATTACAATTTTTCTTATAAATCAATGCTTTTATTATTTTCTCTCATTACTTTATTTGTAAAGCATTACTATTACTTGTCTTGATGAACCAATGACTGTGACATGCAACGAGACAACGCAACAAACAGATATAGATTCAGAGGAAGATGATATACCGCAAGAGATTTTCAAGGAAGTTGAGAATTTTGAAAACAGACCAAAGTCCAACCTGGACGAGACTAAGATTGTTAACCTAGGAGATGCAGAAAATGTCAAAGAAACACGAATCAGCATTCACTTATCACCGTCAGAAAAGGAAGAGTACATGGAATTTATAAGAGAATATGAGGACATATTCGTCTGGTCGTATGATAACACTGAGTACATCCATTGTGGCACACAAACTGCCAACTGATCTGACATGTCTACCGGTAAAATAGAAGCTCAGAAAATTCAAGCCAGATATGAGTCTGAAAATCAAGGAAGAAGTCACCAAGCAGGTCAAAGCCAAAGTTCTCAGGGTAGTGGAATACCCAACATGGTTAGCTAACATTGTGCCGATGCCAAAGAAAGACGGAAAGGTTAGAGTCTGTGTCGACTACCGGGATCTCAACTAGGCCAGTCTGAAAGATGGTTTCCCCTTACCAAACATACACATCCTGATCGACAATTGCACCAAGCATGAACTGCAATCATTTGTGGATTGTTTCACTGGTTATCATCAGATCTGGATGGATAAAGAAGATGCTGAGAAAACGGCCTTCATCATGCGGTGGGGAATGTACTGCTACAAGATGATGACGTTTGGGTTAAAGAATGCAGCGGCCACCTACATGAGGGCTATGACTACCATTTTTCATGATATGATACACAAGGATATTGAGGTGTACGTAGACGATGTTATCATCAAGTACAAGAAGGCCATCGATAACATAGAAGATTTGAGAAAGTTTTCAAATCCCGCAAAGTGTACATTTGGGGTTCCAAATGGAAAATTGCTTGGGTTTATTGTGAGTCGCCGAGGGATATAGAACTGGACCTATCAAAGGTCAAAGCTATTCAAGAATTGCCACCACCAAAAAACAAAAAGGACGTGATGAGTTTCTTAGGGAGACTCAACTACATCAGCCGGTTCATAGTACAATCTACGGTTATCTGTGAGCCGATCTTCAAGATGCTAAAGAAGGATGACACTACCAAATGGATGGATGACTGCCAGAAAGCTTTTGATAGAATCAAGGAATATCTATCAACACCACCAATTTTGGTCCCGCCCGAGCCGGATAGGCCTCTACTACTCTACATCACGGTATTAGATGGTGCCTTCGGTTGTGTCCTGGGGCAGCATGATGAATCGGGGAGGAAAGAGCAGACCATCTACTATCTCCGCAAGAAGTTCACTCCATATGAGGCCAGGAATTCTCTCTTGGAATGCACCTGTTGTGCTCTAACTTGGGTGGCCCAGAAGTTGAGGCACTACTTCTGTGCCCACACTACATATCTCATATCAAGGATGGATCCTTTGAAGTAAATCTTTCAGAAGCCCATGCCTACTGGCAAGCTAGCCAAGTGGCAAATCCTATTGAGTGAATTTGACATTGTCTATGTGACTCAGAAAGTAATCAAAGGACAGGCACTAGCAGATCATCTTGCCAAAAACCCCATGGATGGAGAATACGAACTCCTAAAGACGTATTTTCCTGATAAAGAGGTATCATTCATAGGAGAAGACATTGCAAAAACCTATTATGGATGGAGAATGTTTTTCGACGGAGCAGCAAATTTCAAAGAAGTTGGCATAGGAGCGGTCCTAGTATCAGAAATTGGTCAGCATTATCTGGTGTCCGCCAAACTCAGGTTCCCCTGCACCAATAATATGGCCGAGTATGAAGCCTGCATCCTAGGGCTCAACATGGCCATTGACATGAACATTCAGGAGTTTCTAGTAATTGGAGATTTAGACTTACTCATACGTCAGGTCCGAGGAGAATGGGCAACCAAGAACTCTAAGATACTCTCGCATATGCATCACGTGCAAGAACTGAGGAAAAGGTTTACGAAGACGGAATTCCAACATGTTCCCAGAATCCAGAATGAATTCACCAATGCATTGGCTACCCTGTCATCCATGATTCAACATCTAGACAAGAAATTCATTGATCCCATTCCAGCAAAGATCCATGATCAGCCAGCCTATTGTGCCCATGTCGAGGAGGAAGCAGATGGAAAACCAGGATATCAAGGAATATTTGACAAAAGGAGAATACCCAGAACTCGCAAATCCTATTCAGAAATGCACACTTTGGAGGTTGTCTAACAATTTCTTTCACAATGGAGGAATCATGTATAAGAGGACTCCTGATTTGGGACTACTCAGATGTGTCGACGCAAAGGAAGTATCCAACCTGCTAGAAGAAATCCATGCTGGGACCTGTGGTCCATATATGAACGGCTTTGTCTTAGCCAAGAAGATCCTCCGGGATGGTTACTTTTGGATGACTAAGGAAACAGACTGCATCCAATATGTCCAAAAATGCCATAATTGTCAGATTCATGCAGACATGATAAAGGTGATTCCCAATAAGCTTAATGCAACAAGCTCACCATGGCCTTTCATCGCCTGGGGAATGGATGTTATTGGACCAATCGAGCATGCCGCTTCCAACGGGCACAGATTTATCTTGGGTGGCAATTGACTATTTCACTAAATAGATTGAAGTAGCATCTTACAGAGCAGTAACTAAGAAGGTCATAGTAGACTTTATCCGCGACCGCATCATTTGTCGATTCGGGATTCAAAAATCAATCATCACTGATAATGGCTCCAACCTCAATAGTGACTTGATGAAAGCTATGTGTGAAACTTTCAAGATCGGACACAAGAATTCTACAGCCTACAGGCCTCAAATAAACGGAGCTGTAGAAGCCGCCAACAAGAACACTAAGAAGATAATGAGGAAAATGGTAGAGAAGCATAAGCAGTGGCATGAGAAGCTATCATTTGCTTTATTGGGGTATCGCACCACAGTTCGTACATCAACTGGGGCAACCCCCTATATGCTGGTTTATGGTACATAAGTTGTCATTCCAGCCGAAATAGAAATTCCTTCCTTAAGAATCATACATGAATCTGAGCTCGACAATGCAGAATGGGTGAAGAGTCGTTATGAGCAATTAGCTCTCATAGATGGAAAAAGAATGAATGCAGTTTGCCACGGTCAGATTTATCAAAACAGGATATCCAGAGCCTTCAACAAAAGAGTCAAGCCGATACAGTTCACACCAAGGTAGCTGGTATTAAAGAAAATCTTCCCGCATCAAGATGAAGCCAAAGGGAAATTCTCTCCCAACTGGAAAGGTCCATACATGGTCCACCGGGTTCTGACAGGAGGAGCCCTTATACTTGCAGAAATGGACGGAGAATTTTTGCCAAAACCAATCAATTCAGGTGCAGTCAAGCGCTACTATGTGTAATCTTATGCTTTCCTACATGATGTAATTTGAACTGCATCTGACCTAATTCCCGTTTAAGAGGGGATACGTAGGCAACCTTATGGGTTCGGTCACAATTCAATAAAAATTTCATTTCCCTTGCAATTGGAAACAGGGGCAGAATTTTGAGGAGGACCCTCAAAATTCCGAAGTAATTTCAGTCGATCATAGCGAGCAGCCACCAGAAGCATCAACCTATTAAACTGGGGCAGAATTTTGAGGAGGACACTCAAAATTTCGTAGCAAGAGATGTTGCAATGACTTGAGCTGTGTCACAGTTGTCGGTTCATCTAAAAGTTGTTTCTTAAATATATACTTATGTCATATTTTTCCGTTTACAAATTCATGCATGCTTATTATCGAAATTTCCCTGTTCAGTGGCACTACCCCCCCAATGATACATACCGTATCACCAGATCAAAGTCGAATAAGTCAAGAAGAGCCAGTAGGGATACGAACTAACCTCCCATCTGCAAAACTCACGATTTTTCTTTGGATACAGACACTTGGACTGCGAAAGAACCTGACATACTATACACTCGCGAGATAAACATTGTTTAGGAATACGACTCTCAGAATTGTTACACTTACCAGCATCTGCTATTCACGTGCACCGGCGATATTCCCTGTATCGTAATGTCCCCAGCAGTGACAATCTCACAACATGCTATTAGCTAAGAAACCTTATTTACCATTTTATTCTACTTTTGCATTGCATAAGGCTACCATTCTACCTTCCGAGACTAAACACCATCTCCATCTGCATTTTTGCACTGCATAAGGCTACCATTATGCCTTCCGAGACTAAACACTATCTCCATCTGCATTTTTGCATTACATAAGGTTACCATTCTGTCTTCCGAGACTAAACATTGTCTCCATCTGCATTTTCGCACTGCATAAGGCTACCATTCTGCTTTCCGAGACTAAACATTGTCTCCATCTGCATCTCCGCATTGCATAAGGCTACCATTCTGCCTTCCGAGACTAAACATCGTCTCCATCTGCATTTGCATGGCTGAAAGATCGCCACCTTTACATTTTTTGCATGGCTGAAAGATCGCCACCTCACTTACGCTTGCATGGTTGATAGATCGCCACCTTATTTACGTTCGTATGGCTAAAAGATTGCCACATCATTTTTCATTCTGCATGGCTGAAATATCACCACTTCATTTACATTTGCATGGCCGAACGATCATCACTTTATTTACATTCGCACGGCTGAAAGATCGCCACCTCATTTTACATTCTGCATGGCTGAAAATATCGCCACTTCATTTACATTTGCATAGCTGTAATATCGCCACTTTATTTACATTCGCATGGCTGAAAGATCGCCACATTTCCATGGGCTGAAAGATCGCCACTTGTTGCATTTCATGGGCTAAAAGATCGCTAAATTATCTGAGGGCATCATCGTTCGGAGGCACCATTTACATAGCCCGAGAACACTATGTCATGGCCTAAAAATCCCTTTAATCTCTTGCATATCATTATTCAAAGGCATCATAGTTCGGAGGCATCATTCTCATAGCCCGAGAGCATCATTTCATGGCCTGCGAATCCTTTATTATACGCTTCATGGCCCAGGACATCATGGTCTGAGGACGTCATCCTATCCGTCCAAAGACAGCATTCATGGTCCGACGGGAACTTGCATCACGTTTGAATTTACGCACAATATATGCTTGTATTGCTTAATTGCAGGTAAACTAGCAAGCAACGGCTATCTCAGCAGGAGCAATCCCGATCCAGTTCTCGCAACCCTATTATACCTTAACTATTCATCCCAACCTGAATATTGCGTCCATTCTTGAAAGGTCTCCATCGGCATATTCCACCGACGGATCCTGAACTACATATGGCCTGATTCCTGTAAGACCATGGATATGTAGGCAGCTCAGAAGCCAGGGCACGGCATAAGTCTCTTCAAACCATTCCGCTCGGTCAAAATTGGCCATCATATCTTTACCCGATAACTTTTTTATCCTTCCCGGGTAAAGAGGGGCGGCTGTTGATACCAAATTTTTCCCTATATATTCTCAACATGCAAAATACTTTTAAAATAGTGTGTGTGTGTGTGTGTGTGTGTGTGTATATATATATATGTCCAAGCATTTTTACTATTTTTTCATAATTTTTAAGGTTTTTAAACTGATTTATTTCTTTTTTCATCCATAAAACCCCAATAATTATTTCTAAAATTATTATTTTTGGTAATTTATTTATTGAAATTTTATATCTATGTTAAGATATAGCTAATGTAATTTTTTGCATATTTTTACAAATTTATTTAGTATTTTTTAAGCTAAATTGCATATAATTACAATATTAGCCCTTTTAAGATTCAATTGTGTTTTATATTCATAAAATTAAGTACTGTATTTTTAAATTATTAATTATATATTATAAATCATTTTTAGTACTTTCAATTAGTTTTCAAAAATTTATTTACTATTTTTTATAAACTAAATTGGAAACAAAGGGCTATTTACGTATAGCCAAATTTGGCTTTCAAATTTAGCCTAAATCAAATAGCCCCAACCCAATTAAACCAACCCAAATCACCTAACAGACCCCAACCCAATTAAACTAAGCCCAATTCTTAAATCTACCCGACCCAATCTGATTAAATCTTGACCGTTGATCAATTTTGATCGACGGCCCAGATTCGTGCTTACCTAATTAAGCCCAAACGACCACCCCCCAACCCTCTCATTTCCTCACTCGTCTCATCTCTCTATCTCATGTTCTCTCTAGAACCTTTCCCCTCCCCTCCACTCCGATGAGTCTCACTCACCTTCTCCGGCCACCTCCTGGCCTGAATCTATGGTGGTCCCACCACCTACCTGCCTTCTATGGTCCCTACATGCCTGGTTGCTGAAGTTTCAAGGCCTGACAACGAGAAGCTTTATCCAGACCATGTCGATTCAAGTTCTATGGCCATCTCCGGCCTTGCTCCGGCAAGCCATGTCTGTTTCAAGCCTGGCTTCGACCCCTCCTGCTTAGATCAGCAGCTATCCAAGCCTTTCTCACCGTTTGGTTTCCTTTGAAACCCTAGCTTTGAGGTTCTCCTATTTTCTTTACATCTGTTCTAGATCCGTGTTTTCCTTCAACTTTTAAACGGTTTCTCGAGATTTCTTTCATAAACTACACTTTCAAAACCTTTATATTTTTCGATTTAGGGTTTTTGAATTATTTAGATGTTTCTCTGGTTTTCTCTTTTCTTTTGTGTGCTTCTTCTACTATGTTTCTTATTAGTCTCTTCTACTGTGTTTCTTTATGTGTTTCTCTCCTACCATATTCTTATGAGTTCTTCTATTGTGTTTCTCATGTTGTCCTTTTACTATGTTTCTCATGAGTTTCTTTTACTAGAAGAAGCATGTTAAAGGTCTCAGTTCCTTTTTTTTTTAGATTCCTGAACTTGTTTCGTTAATATTTCTGCCTGATTTACTTGTCCTCTCATCTCTACTCTCGATTAATGGTAGAAACCCTAGAATTTGGGGGTTCTTTCGAGTTTTGAGACCATTGGCTATGTGATTTGCTTGAACTGGTTTTATTTCAAAAACTCTAAATCTTTTAGGCCTATTTCGAGTTTCTGAACTGAGCTTTGAAATCTTTGTTTCTTTAAGCAATTCCAATCCTCTACTAAACTCTTCTAAGGAAATTATACTGGACCCTTTGTATGCTATTTGATACTATCTCTTCTACATTGCTGACCTATGTGACTACTTACTTATTTTGCAATTGCATGACACTTTCACTTTGTCCTAAATTCATCCTCACATGCCTGATACTTGTGTACTCTTTATATGTCCTGAATTTCCCTTCTAAATGGCTTTCAATTGTGATTGGTTTCAGAATTCCTTTGTATAAGTTTGATTGATTTTCTTTCCATGTTTGCTGACCTCCCTGTTACTCGATTTGAGTCAAAAAAAATTCTTAGTTTTTCTGACTTGGTTCATTCGTGGACCAATGCTTACAAAATCTCTGACCCCCTTGATTTACTGTATACTGAAGGATCCTTACCTTATTTGTTTTAACCATGTATTTCAAAATTCTTCCCTTAATTAAAACCTCTATGTATTTACCCCTAATTGCCTAATTTGCACAAGATGTTTATTTGATTTCTTTATTTAAATAGTTTTTTCCGTTTGAGTCTGAATTCCTTAATTAAAGGAAGTCTTGTATTGATTGATTGATATTCAGTTCCTTAGTTATTTTCTTACCTTGTTACTACATGTTCTTTACACCATAAATACACGGCCCTTTCATTGACACACAATCACACACAGCCTGTCTGAACTTACACGTACACTAAAAGTATTCTCTCTTGTTTGCTTATATTATGGCCTGTTACAAGACATGTTGCTTGCTCTCTATTTGTTTCTTTGAAATTGGTATGTCCTGATTTAAGTTTCAGCACCACAACAATGTATTTATTTACTTCTTTTGTATCCCTGTCTACTGCTTATGTATAGTTCAACACGCATTATAGCTTATTAATTTCTTTCTGCCTGTTCTATTATGAATCCCAAACCCCTGCCCCCTATGTGTTTAAGCTAAGGTTTGAGGCATGGCAATATGCAAGTTATTGCCCATGAATTGAACTTGATCCCCTGGGGATCCTAACCTCTAACAGTATGTGTTCTGGCAGGTTTATGGGTGTGCCAACATTCCCCATTGCTGGGCCTGCCCAAAGTCTGCCTTTGCCTAAGTGACATGCTCTTTATAATCCCCTATTCCCTTGAATCCCCTTGTGTGTTCTTATCTGTAGTTGATTCCCTCTTCCTTTTTCCTTTTAGCACTCTATTCTGCACTTGCACACTTTCTTAGTCTTTAAGTTATGCCCCCCTCTTGTGAGCCTTGCCTTGGGACCCTTCGAGTTCCCTCTGAACTTGGACACTTGAGGGTTGGCCCTTCCATACTGCACTTGTCCCAATCTGATAATACATTTGGGTATGAGCATTGCCCGGAGTCCCTTTGAAGCTCTTAGGGAAATTTGACACACTCAAATGGGAGAAAGGCTTTGGATCATGATCTCATGGAGTTGGTTTACCTCATATTTCAGACATGAAGTCTGAATCAGGCTCTCCTTGATTGTACTTTTATTTATATTCTTCTCATGTTTTTTTACATTAATCTGGGCTATAATAATTTGTAATAAACTCTTAGGGGTGGCTAGTGAAAAGGGCGGGTAACTATTTATGCAAGAAGGGTAGAAATCATGCCTATAGGTTCTTAAAATAATTTCTGCATTTAGATATCATATTCATAGGTTTCAAACAATCTCTGCATTTGGATATCATGTTCACAGGTTTTCAAAAAAAATCTGCATATAGAAAATCATGTCTATAGGGTCTTAAAATGAATTTTGCATTTAGATATCATGTTCATTGGTTGCAAATAATCTATGCACTTAGATATCATGTTCTTAGGTTTTCAAACAATTTCTGCACTTAGAAATCATGCCTATAGGTTCTTAAAATAAGTTTTGTATTTAGATATTATATTCATAGGTTTCAAACAATTTCTGCATATATAAATCATGCCTATAGGTTCTTAAAATAAATTCAGCACCTAGATATCATATTCATAAGTTTAAAACGAGACTTCTGCATTTTACACCCCGTTCAAAATCAACTACGCGTAAAAAGCATGCCTATAGGGATTCCTAATCAAATCTGAGCCGTTTTATTCACATATGGATATAAAACCAGTAATAAGGGTATTGTCAGATCTTATAATCAGTTCTTTTAAATATGGCCTCTCTTTTAATAATCTGATTCCCACACTTAGCAAGTTTCACGAGTATGCATTCAAATAGTTTATTTTAAGATTTACTATTTTTGATTTCAGTAGATATCATGCCTGTAGGACCCCGTCTTAGCACTTAGGCAAGCCTTAGGGTAAAATTAAATCTGAAAGTGTTCTAATAACCACAACCAGTAGGCAGGCCTGATTTGGGCTTCTTATCTGAATTATATAATAAATCAGTCTGCC
>MU738373.1:44999-60114 GCA_026770625.1 Nicotiana glauca
AACCGGCCACAATCCTAGCTCGCCTTGCGCTTCCCTCACAAATCGACCTCCTCGAGTGCCAAATCTGATCAAAACCAATAAGAATACATCAAAATAGGCTAATGGAACATAACCCAATCGAAATGACTTGAAAAACACCCAAAAACACGAAGTTCCCAAAATCCGAGCCCCGGGCCCGCTTCTCGAGAAATTACAAAACTTATATCCACGGATTCCTTATCTCGCCACGAGTCTGTACATACCAAGAACACCCAAATCGGACCACAACGCCCTTCAACTCCCAAATTTAGAATCTTTGCTCCAAGCCCTAATTTCTTACAATTTAGCTATAATTTCAGTGATTAATTCATGTTTTTACATTATAATAACATAAACCAAGTCCAAATATACATACCTGATGATCCCCCTTCGAAGCCTCTTCAAAATCGCCCAAAAATCGCTTCTCCCCGAAGTTAAAAATGTTTCCTCCACTTCCAATTCGTGAACACTGACTCATTAAATCCCTCCAGCAATTTTCGCTTCTGCGGTCCCGCTACCGCTTATGCGGGACCGCTTCTGCGGCCATTTGACCACTTATGCGATTTTCATTAAATCCTAGGCCTTCCGCTTTTGCGCCTAGATATCCGCTTCTGCGGACCTCACCATTCCGCTTCTGCGGTTCTATTTCCGCTCATGTGGAACCGCTAATGCGGACCAAGTTCCGCTTCTGCGTAACTTTCACTTAAGGGACATGACCGCTTCTGCGGTCCAAAACTCGCACCCGCGATACCGCTCCTGCGGTCAAGACTTCCGCTTATGCGGACACTGCTGAACCCTCACCTTTCGCACCTGCGGAGCTTCTTCCGCTTCCGCGAAGCCGCTTACGCGTCCAAACTTCCGCTTTTGCGGAATTGACCAGGTCCATCGAGGACCGCTTCTGCGACACCACAGCCGCATCTGCGAAACCGCTTATGCGGTCCCTTTTTCCGCAGATGCGGAAACAACAGAACCAGCAAATCCAAACTGAAGCCAAACTCAAAATCTTCCGTTAGTCATCCGAAATCACCCCGAGGCCCTCGGGACCTCAACCAAAAGCACATATATGATCTATTACTTCATTCAAACTTACTCGAACCATAAAATCACTATCGTTAACATCAAAATCGTCCATTTTCATCAAATCAAAGCTTAAGTTCATCCAAACCTAAAACCCGATCAAACGATGTCCGAATGGCCTAAAAATTTGCAGACATATCCAAAATCACCTAACGAAGCTATTGCAACTCTCGTAATTCCATTCCGACTCCCGGATCAAAATATCACCTATCAACCGGAAATCGTCAAAATACTAACTTCGCCAAAATAGGCTAACTTCTTCACCGGACCTCCAAAATTACTTCCGATTGCGCTCCTAAGCCTTAAATCATCACCCGGAGCTAACCGAATCATCGGAATTCAATTCCGAGCCCTCTAACCACATAGTCAACTTCCGGTTGACTTTTCTAATACAAGCTTCCTTCTAAGAGGCTATGTGCCTTATTTTCAACCAAAGCCAATTCAATTACACTCGATCAACTCTAATACTGACATTGAGACATGAAGCAACACGATAAGGGGAAACAGGGCGGTAAATCACGTGACAACGAGTCGGGTCATCACAAGAGGGTGATCTTAGACCAACACTCCAAGCTACAGTTGAAGAGCAAGTCGCAAAAACACTTTACCTGTTAGCGCATAATAAGACAAATCGCGAGTTAGCTTTTATATTTCGACGATCTGGGGAGTCGGTTAGTCGTCATTTTCATATTGTCCTGCGAGCGATCTTGGGATTATATGAAAAATTTATTAAACAACCTAATGGCTCTCAAGTTCCTTCTGAAATTGCGAGCAACCCAAGATTCTACCCATATTTTAAGGTGAACACTAATACAATTTTATTGAACTTTTAGCTAAATTCAAGGTTGATTGCATATAATTTATTATAATAATATCAGGATTGTATTGGTGCAATTGATGGAGCACATATACGTGTTAAAGTTTCACAATGTGAAACACCCAGATACCGTGGAAGAAAAGATTATCCAACACAAAATGTATTGGCTGCATGCACATTTGATTTAAAATTCACATATGTGTTAGCTGGTTGGGAAGGGATGACATCTGATTCAAGAATCATGAAAGAAGCGTTAAATAGACAAGACCCGCTAAAACTTCCAGAAGGTAAATATTTTATATATTTATGTAGGGAAAGTTAGATGTGATGAATAAATAATTAAAGCTTTTGCTTTTTATCTTTAGGAAAATATTACCTTGTTGATGCTGGATTGATGTTGAGAAGTGGACTTATTACGCCTTATCGTGGGGAGCGATATCACTCCACCTCGAAATCCTCGTGAATTATTTAATCTGCGACACGCATCTTTGCGTAATGCTATTGAACGAGCTTTTGGAATTCTTAAAAAGAGATTTTCTATAATTTCTAGTTCAACTGAACCGTCATATAGTGTTGAAACCCAAAAGCTTATTATTTTTGCATGTTGTATTTTGCACAACTACTTAAGAGGTGCAGATCCAAATAATGAGTTACTTGCACAAGTTGATGCGGAGCTTATGGATGATAATGTTGTCCATGAAGAACCACCAAATCCTAGGGAAAATAATGAGGAGTTTAGAAGGGGGAGTTGATTAGAGATGGCATAGCAACTGACATGTGGGCTAATTATCAAGTTTAATCTTCTAGGAGAAAAAAAGTCAACGAATTTTTTCGTGTTTATTTATTTGATGTTGTTTGAAATTAATTTCGACTATTGTTTGAATAAAATATATTATGTACTATGAATTTATTTTATTTTATTTGGGCATTTATTTTATTTTATGTCTGCTTAATTTTTCATTAAGGCTTATAAATATCTCTTAATTATGTAGTTATTAATATGCCAAAAAAGTCAAAGGCATCCTCAAGCGACACAAATCTTTCAGATAACACTGTTTGTATTTGGTCAAATGCTATGGGTGATGCCTTAATTGATACATTCTATCATGAGCACACACTTGGAAATATGGTTGGTGGAACTTTTACTGCACACACGATTGATAATATAGTGAAAGAGATGCAATCAAAATTTCCAGATAAAGTTTTTATCAATGAGAGAGTTCACAACCAAGTGAGAAATATTAAAACAAAATTTAGCAAGTGTTATGACACCTTTCAAAATGGGATGAGCGGGTTTGCATGGGATTCCAACACAAATATGTGGAATGCTGAATCTGAAGTATGAGATCAATTGATACATGTACATTAATTTTTAGCAGTTTTGTTTTTTCGCATAATCCAAGATGATAACTTCAGTTCTTATATTATCATTAACAAACTGGATTCTGATATATGTTTATTCAATAAAACATGTTTATTTTGGGGTGGTGTGTGGGAGGTAGGGATACTCTTATATCATTCTATAAGTTGCTAATAGAAAAGATGGATATATCCTCAAAAAGATAATATATGGTCAGCTAATCTGTTTTATCAAGATATAGAGGATAAATGCATTGTGTTTCATGCTAAACTACTAGTCGAAAAGATGTGCTTTCTCTGTTTCAACCGTACAAGAATGAGACTGTTCTAAATAGTTATGGAAAAATCCTTGTTAGGTATCCAATCTCATTTTTTGCATTATTATATTGTACTTTTTTTTTGTGCAGGCTAAGCCTGAAGCTGCTGAATGGAGAAACAAGCCGATTAGAAATCATGATAAGCTAATTAAGCTATATGGAAGGGATAGAGCTACTGGAAAGCAAGCTGAGACTGGAGCAGATATGGTAAAAAGGGGTGCTTGTAATAATTTGAGAAAATCACGTGATAGTACATTGACTATTGATGAGGTAGATGAACTAATTTACATGAATGCTGCCTTTTTGGAAAATATCGAGGAACATGGATAACATGAGCAATATCAATCAACTCAGGATGCACGTAAATCTAATGCATATTCAGAGGTACCGACTTCTAGCAGGAATAAAAAATCTAAACATGATCATGTTGAATGCATGGCTGATATGTTGAGAGGTGGGATGAATAATTTGGCTAATGCAATTAATCACCTTTCAACTATGCCACCTATTCCTGAGAGTGAGATATGGCAAATGGTACAAGTATTGGATTTAGAGCCTAGTATGCACATGAAAGCTTATATATTTCTTTGAAAACATGCGGACTTGTACCGCACACTGATTGGGTGTCCATTGGAAGACCGCAAATTTCTTTTACTGACCCTGATGTCGTCACTTGGCAATTGAGTTAGACTAAATATTTTTTGTGCTTTAGCTATTGAGAATTTTATAGACTTTGACTAGATCGATATGAATTTTATATGTCATGTTGCTAGAAATTTTTATTATATTATGCACTTTAAGTTTGGAATTATTTGAGATATGGAACAATATCATTCCACTTCATGTGTTTTCTCTATATTGTGATTGTTTAGTTATCCTCTACTTGTGTCCGTATTAGATCTGATATACCATTTTTCAAAGAATGGCATTTAGTACTACATATTTTGACAAGTACATGCCATTTAACATGTAAATAGCAAAAAATAATCATAGATATAGATGCTTCGACCCTACAATTAGTCTCAAGTGTTATACCTCTTTCCAATATTTAATAAAATAATTGAGGGTATTTTAGTAAACTTAGCAGTATAGTACAGTATAATACAGTTAAACCAAACAATAAAGATATTATTTAACAACAACAAACGATACAGTCTATTCAAACGTTGTATTCATCAAAACGATACAATACAGTACAGTACAATACAATACGATACATTATAAAACGATGGGGAACAATGATCCAAACACAGTGTTAGTGTCTACTACCTAACAACTAGTATTGAAATAAATCATGTATTTCTAGAACTACAAAATCAAATATAATTGTAGTTACCATTTTTAAGGCAAACATATACGTATATATATTTGAATGTTGTATGAAAGTTAAAAAATAGTTATATGATATATGAATCGTTGTATAAAATTTATATTTAAGTTATCAAGCTATCTTTTTACAGAATGTTATTAATATGTATCAAAATTGTATTAAGAGAGAAAGTTTTGATTGGAATTTCAGAGAGGAAGAAGAACATACCACTTACAAAATATATACAAATCATATACAAAATACATACAAAAGGCATATTGTATACAACTTGTACAAAAATTATATTTAAGATGTATCATATTGTAGTTATATTTAACTAGGTAGAAATAATGTATAAAAGGTGTTGATAAGTTGTAAATAAGTTATATACTAAAAACTATATAATTAGTTGTATGGAATTTATTTTTAGTTTATATTTGTTGTAGATGTATCAAATTTATATAAAATTTATTTTTAATCAGTATGTTATTGTACCATATAAATTTATATATTGTTGTTGTCACTTAAAATATCATTTATCGCGTGAATGTTTTTTATTTCATTAGTAAGTGGTAAAATAAAATGAAAACAATATTCTATTTTTTCTAAATAAATATCAGGAAAATAAAACAATAGCAAAACTAAACCAAATATTGTATGACAATGACAATGACAATTAAGGAAATATATTTACTTCTCTTCCGTTTCGTCATGCACTTTTATAAACTACAACAGTATAAAATACATAAATATATTTTCTTAATTTATCCATCAGATTCCAACTTAATTTTCCAACTACAATACTGTTTAACGGTGCTTTGCTTTTTCTTTTGTGTGGGGCGGTTTTTTTGAAGAGAAAGAAACAAGTGTTTTGGGGGTTGCCCCTTAAACAGTTGATTAGGAGGAGTACTTATTTGCAAGACAATTAAAGGGATGGTTAAGAAGAAGTATGACCGTCACCTGTTATTTGTTTTGTGCCTAATTTAGTTTTAATTAATTTTTGGCAAAATGGCAAAGTGTGAAGAAATAAGTAAAAAAATGCTGGAACAAAGTGTGGGTCCATCCCCATTAATTAAGGAAGATTTTTTTTCCTTGGTGGTTCCTTTTTCAAAATTGGTGGCCTGCGGCCATCATCCCACGTTTTCTTTCTGCATATGTTAAATATGGTATGCGTACAGATAAAATATGTCAAACGTAGTACGCGGTGTTCTGCCTATAAAAGGAGAGCTTCGGCTCTCATTTTAAACACCAACAAAGAGAGAAAGAAAGAGTGAGGTTTCACAGACAGGGTATAAAAAAATAGTATGTGAGAAAAATAGAGAGTGAGCGATATTGTAGTGAGGTGGGAATATCAAAAGAGGGTTATTTCTTTTAAGTGTTGTAGTGGTCTTTGGAGTATTTTACTCGGACCTACAAAGTGTAAAATTTCTTACTATAGTGATATCATGTCACGACCCAAAATCCACTAAGGGTCGTGGTGGCGCCGGACACTGCTATCAGGCAAGCCAACCAAATTACTTTATCAAATTTTATTTTTAACACTTTTGAAATTCAGGATTTTCCTTCCATATTTAGAAATTTTTAAAGAATAAAGTCTCAAATCGAATTTAAATGCTAAACAGTTCATACAATACTTCAAACCATCTCAGAACCCGGTGTCACAAGTGCATGAGCAACTATCGATAAGGAAAATAAAATACAACATCTGTCCGAAATATAGTGGACAAGGTACAAATAATAAAAATGTTGAAAGGAACTATACTAGCTGCGAGTCGCCTCGAACAATGCAGCTCACCTAGTCCCAAAAATCATCCACGCTGCTACGCCCCGTAGGCTACTAGAGGTATATATATATATACCTGTGCAACAAAAATGCACAGAAGTGTAGTATGAGTACGTAATCGATGTGTACTCATTGAGTATCCTGCCTAATCCCGAAGGGGTAGAAACGAGATGGTCAACTTGACACTCTCTAATAGTCCAATAATGATCCGTCCTTAATATAAATTGAACAGTGGATTTATTTTATAAACATGATTCTAATCCAGATAGAGGAAACAAGTAAACACGGAATTCTTTCATAGAAAAATTTCCAGAATTTCTCTTTAAATATAATCCAAATATTTTTAAGCCATAAAAGGGCAATGATAACTTAATTAAGTTCAGGCAGCAACACAAGCATGCGCAAATCACACCGAGGCGATGGCCTGACCCAACAGAAATAAATGTGCACTTGTCGAGGGTCGACGACGTGCCTATAGATGCATCTATTAATCTGCTGAGGCGTTTGGCCCGTTCCAAACAAACAAACACACACAGACAGTCAGTCAAGAAGTCAATCGTGGAGCAATTATCCAAGAAGGCCAATTCTCTTTAATAATGTGAGAAAACGAAGCTTAAGTCTTTTTAGAAGTCCATTTATTAATTTAATGTGATTTAAGCAATTCAAGCCATCAATGAGTTCACAAATAATCCAATATATAACATGCTTTTGGGTCCTAGACTACCCGGATAATAGCATAATAGTAGCTACGCATGGACTCTCGTCACCTCGTGCGTACGTAGCCCCCACAAATAGGAGCACATAACAAATTTAACTCACCTATGGGGTAACTTCCCCCTCACAAGATTAGAAAGGAGACTCACCTCGCTTCGAAGATCCATAATCGGCATTCTGCATTCTTCCGTAGGCTCGAACCAACACAAAAAGCTCCAAAACTAGCCAATGGTCATACAAATCCATTAATATATGCTTAATTAAACTTTACAACTTAATTTGTAACAATTCCTAGCCCCGAACGAAAAATTAACAAAAATGCCCTCGGGCCCACGTGCCCGAATCCGAAATTTCTCGAAGATAAAGTTTACCCATGAACTCACAAACTTAAATATATGATTTTCTCTTAATTCCATACTCAAAATTATGGCTAAATTCCAAGAATATAATTTTCTAGGTTTTCCTCCAAAACCTCATTTTTTATACTAATTTTCATGCCCAAATCCATACATAATCAATGTATTTAACCCATAATAGGTGGGAATAACTTACCTTAACATTGATGACGAAAATCCCCTCTTGAAGCTCTCTAAAATTGCCCATACCAAATGGAAAATGGGAGACAAATGACCATCTCCCGATTTAAAATAACCTTCTGCCTCCAGGTACTTTCGCTTCTGAGGAAATATACCCGCTTCCGTGGTCCCGCTTTTGCGGAAAATATCCGCTTCTGCGGTCCCTGGGCTCCAGCCCAATTTCGATTCTGCGAACGTCCAACTGCTTCAACGGTTCCACTTTTGCGAGAAACCAGCCACTTCTGCGGCTTCCACTGGGCCTCCCATTTTCGCTTCTGCGATTAGGCCACCACTTTTGTGGATCCGCTTTCTGCGGATTTATGACCGTATAAGCGATCCATTCTCCCTTCTCCCCCAACTGCTTCTGCGGCTCCTTTCCCACTTCTGCGGTCCCAATTTCGCAGAAGCGGAAATACCAGCAACCAGCAACCAACAACTTCAGCCTTCCAAAATTCCATTTTCAATCCGTTAACCACCCGAAATCCACCCGAGGCCCCCGGTACCTCAACCAAACCTACCAACCAATCCCAAAATACGTTACGAACTTGCTCGAGGCCTTAAATCACATTAAACAACGCTAAAATTACGAATCAACCTCCAATCCAAGCTTTATGAACTTTAGAACTTCCAACTTCTACTTTCGATGCTTAAACCTATCAAATCACGTCCGATTGACCTCAAATTTTGCACACAAGTCATATTTGACATTACAGACCTACTCCAACTTTTGAAATTGGATTCCAACCCTAATATCAAAAAGTCCACTTCCGGTCAAACTTCTCAAAAACCTTAAAATTTTTATCTTTAGCCAAATGGCTTCAAAATGACATACGGACCTCCGAATTCACTTCCTATCGCGCTTCCAACTCCAGAATCATCATACGGAGCTACTCCCAGTCTCCGAATTCCAAACGGACATCGATAACACTGAAATGCACTTTAAACCAAACTTATGAATTTTTTTCTAAAATGCTAACTTCCACAATACGCACCGAAACACTCTCGGGTTATCCAAAAACCCGATCCGGGCATACGCCCAAGTCCGAAATCATCATACGAACCTGCTGGAACCTTCGGATCTCGATTTCGAGGTTGTTTACTCAAAATTCCAGTTCTAGTTCATTCTTTCAACTTTAGGCTCCTGAATTAGGAATTCTCTTCCCAAATCAACTACGGATATCCCCCGAAACTCAGTTCCGACCGCGCGTGCAAGTTAAAATGCCTGAAATGAAGCTGTTCATGGCCTCGGACTGCTGAACGACGCGCTAGGGCTCAAAACGACCAGTTGGGTCGTTACATTCTCTCCCACTTAAACATATGTTCGTCCTCGAACGTGCTGAGAACTACACTGGAGTAATCTGAAATCACTATTTAGAAAGGAGACTCACCTCGCTCCGAAGATCCATAATCGACATTCTGCATTCTTCCGAAGGCTCAAACCAACGCACAAAGCTCCAAAACTAGCCAATGGTCATACAAATCCATTAATATATGCTCAATTAAACTTTACAACCCAATTTGTAACAATTCCTAACCCCGAACAAAAAGTTAACAAAAATGCTCTTGGGCTCACGTGCCCGGAATCCGAAATTTCTTGAAGATACAGTTTACCCATGAACTCATGAACATAAATATATGATTTTCTCTTAATTCCATACTCAAAATCATGGTTAAATTCCAAGAATATAATTTTCTAGGTTTTCCTCCAAAACCTCATTTTTTATACTAATTTTCATGCTCAAATCCATATATAATCAATGTATTTAACTCATAATAGGTGGGAATAACTTATCTTAACATTGATGACGAAAATCCCCTCTTGAAGCTCTCCAAAACCGCCCATACCAAATGGAAAATGGGAGAGAAATGACCATCTCCCGATTTAAAATAACCTTCTGCCTCCAGGTATTTTCGCTTCTGCGGAAATATACCT
This sequence comes from Nicotiana glauca, assembly GCA_026770625.1. Classification (NCBI taxonomy): domain Eukaryota; kingdom Viridiplantae; phylum Streptophyta; class Magnoliopsida; order Solanales; family Solanaceae; genus Nicotiana; species Nicotiana glauca. Next base: position 54,902 of record MU738373.1, read on the forward strand.
GCTTCCGCGGTCCCGCTTTTACGGAAAATATTCTGCTTCTGCGGTCCCTGGGCTCTAGCCCAATTTCGCTTCTGCGGACGTCCAACCGCTTCAGCGGTTCTGCTTTTGCGAGAAACCAGCCGCTTCTGCGGCTTCCATTGGGCCTCCCATTTTCGCTTCTGCGATTAGCCCACCGCTTTTGTGGATCCGCTTCTGCGGATTCATGACCGCATAAGTGGTCCATGCTCCCTTATCTCCCAACCGCTTCTGCGACTCCTTTCCCGCTTCTGCGGTCCCAATTCCGCAGAAGCGGAAATACCAGCAACCAGCAACTTCAGCCTTCCAAAATTCCATTTTCGATCCGTTAACCACCCGAGGCCCCCGAGACCTCAATCAAACCTACCAATCAATCCCAAAACACGTTACGGACTTGCTCGAGGCCTTAAATCACATTAAGCAACACTAAAATCACGAATCAACCTCCAATCCAAGCTTTATGAACTTTAGAACTTTCAACTTTTACTTCCGATGCTTAAACCTATCAAATCACGTCCGATTGACCTCAAATTTTGCACACAAGTCATATTTGACATTACGGACCTACTCCAACTTCCGGAATCGGATTCCGACCCTGATATCAAAAAGTCCACTTCTGGTCAAACTTCCCAAAAACCTTCAAATGATGGCTTCAAAATGACCTACGGACCTCCGAATTCACTTTCGATCGCGCTTCCAACTCTAGAATCACCATACGGAGCTACTCCCAGCCTCAGAATTCCAAACGGATATCGATAACACTGAAATACACTTCAAACAAAACTTATGAAATTTCTTCTAAAATGCTAACTTCCACAATAAGCGCCAAAACACTCCCGAGTTATCCAAAAACCCGATCTGGTCCGAAATTATCATACGAACCTGTTGGAACCTTCGAATCTCGATTCCGAGGTTGTTTACTCAAAATTCCACTCCTAGTTCATTCTTTCAACTTTAGGATCCTAAAATAGGAATTCTCTTCCCAAATCAACTCCGGATTTCCCGAAACTCAGTTCCGACCGCGCGTGCAAGTTAAAATGCCTGAAATGAAGCTGCTCATGGCCTCGGACTACTGAACGATGCGCTAGGGATCAAAACGACCGGTCGGATCGTTACATATCAGTTTCTCCTCTCGGGGCCGTGGTTTTTTCCATTATTAAAACGATTTTCCACGTAAAAATCTTGGTGTCGTTGTTATTCTTTTATTCTTGTTAATTAGCATATCTCAGTGTTATATTATTATTCCGCTTTTATTACCGTAAATATTATTTCTGTAGGGGTTTATTCCCAACACAAAGTGATCATTCATAAATTTTATTACGAGAGAGACGGTGAGAGAGAGTGACGAAAAAAGAAAGAAAAATTGACGAGAGAGGCGACAGTGAATGGGAAAGATGAGAGGATAAATAAAAGGAAAAAGATATAACTGAATCTCCTAATTTAAGACACTAATAATGGATTGTATATAATTTTTAAGTAACTAGTTTTAGTGTACGTGCGTTGCACGCGTACATCACGTCAATTAATATAAAACATGTAAAAGAATAAATTATTAAAAATTAGCGGTTGATGTTATACTAAATGCGATATTTGTTCAAATTATCAAAATGAATATTATTACATTTATACAATAGTTAAATTCAATATAAGATGATATTTAGATGAATTAGTTATATATTATTTGGAGTTTAGAGATTCTATTATCATTATTATATAAGATATAAAATATGTTATGTTGTTATATCTCAGTCAACATCTTTTTTTTTAGCTTATCTATTTCATTCCAAAAAATCATTACAGAACAGGTAGATGCAGACCATCTACATCCCTAATTACATATCCCCTATCTGTAGACTAAGTGAGTTTATCACTACATCTAAGTAACTAATTTGACTAACAGCTGATTGAACTAACGCAAAAGAACAAGAATACATCAAAAGCTAACTATCCTTTATGGATATCCATTGAGAGTTATAAGTGTTTCTTGCTAGTGTTGTATTCCCTGCCCTCTCGTGTATATATGAATTGTTACTTCTCTGCATACGCTGTTCACATTAACTACAATCCCTGGAATCGAAATTTGTTCCTTTCTCTCCATATGGTATAAACCATCACACCGAAGACACGGGTAACAATTTCCCAGTGTCCACTCTTTTTTGTGGCATAATGACTTATCCATTCCACCTCACTTTGCCAATCTTGAATAGGTCTGCAATGTCCTAATCATTTCAATAGCCTCGACCACACTTCATTTGTCACAGAACATTCAAAGAATAGATGGTCGAAGGTTTCATCAGCTAGCTTACAGAGTATACACTGTTGAGATATTTGAACACCAAACTTTAGTAGTCTATCTACTGTAGCTAATCTTCTTTGTAGTACCAACCATAATATGAACTTAAATCTGGAATGCATTCTTGGTTGCAACACAATGCCTTTCTAATTCTTTGTCAGCATCTCTTTTATTAATATCATAATACAAGAAAAAAGATAAAATAGTTACTTACTTAAGTAATTATCAATTTGGGACAATTTTTTTTTTCACGCAACTAAGCGCTCAATCTTTCAGTTGGTATAAATAAAGTATAAAAACTTTATGCTAATCATCGTGTAAGTAATAAATCAGTTTTTAATTTTTCTAGACAATACAAAAAGGAAATATAATTTTAATTTATCAAGATTCTAAAATAAATATTCATGTAAAAAAATGAGGTTAAGCTATTTTTATAACTAAGGATATTAAAAGTTTAAAAACGTGGTCTACTCTATTCTTTTTTTCTTTTCTTGAGTTCAGTCTAATATTAATTTTTTTAATTTAAATATTACATGTCTGTTTTTAGCATGTGAAATTTGTTCTTTGTAACTTAAGTATATAGAAATCTTATTTGTTCAGTTAAAGTTCATCAAAACTATAAATACAACAACTGAAACTCTTCTTATGTAAATATATTGGCTAGATTCATATTGGTGTAAGTCTAAATTCCTTCCAACATATACATTCAAGAGCAAACAAAAGTTAACATTACCTTACACTCATTCCGGATAAACTCTGACCTTAACAATTTTGAAGTTCCAAAATCAAGTTCACATAGGACAACTTTTCAAATTTAAAGTTATTTCAAAATTTCAAGTATATTAATTTTATTGAAAGTTTAAATATCATTTATTGTTACAATTTTACATATTATGGATGTAGATTAATTTACTTTTTTAAATGAACATTACCACTGGAAATTAGAATGAATTAGACACTTTTTAAGAAGAAATTAGATTGTATTCAAATAAAAAACATAACATCTCTAAAATTCAAAACATAATAAAAAGGGTTAAGAAAAGCCTCCTAAGTTTTTATTTGATAAGGACCAATGTTCCCGGAAAAAATTCTCATAACAAAAATAGTTAGAATTTCCTTTTTAATAAAGTATTTTCTATTTAGTTACAATTCGATTACTTATTGAAAAGATATTTTTCTCTTTAGTTAGCTTTGATTTTAGGAATTGAACAAAAGCTAATTCCTAGTTGAAAACATATTTTTCTCATTTATTTATGTATGAATTTTAGGAATGCAATCTTTTTACTTTCAACCCTTTCGAATAGATAGATTTAAACCACTACTCGGTCTAGCTGCCCTTCTTCGTATTTTATTTCTCAGCCTTTCATAAACTTGTTTTAAAATTTTATTATATACACGAAGCGTCCTTTTATTTACGTTAGAAATTTAGGAATGTTTTTCTTTTAACATGTAGATGATTTTTTTTTACTTTTCGTAAGTACATTTCATATTAGATAAGATTATAATTATACTCAATATATGTCTTTTTTTTATTTAAATTTGGAATCGCTAAACATAATTTTGTCCCTTCTTGAAAAGATATATTTTTTATTTACATTTAGGATATTTTTTATTTTTCGTAAAAATATTATTTTGATACTTTGACATAAAAGAAATAAGATTAGTGAACATATTTCGAAGGATCAAATTAACAATAGAATGTTGTTTTGCTATCTTTTGGTTATCATAAAGGAAGAGAGTTTTCAAAGGCCCTTCTTTTGGTTAATTATCACAAAGGAAGAGAAAGTTTTCAAAGGTTCTTTTTTCTTTTACTGCTTGATAAGTAGCAAAATTTTCAAAAAAAAGTTTTTTCATAACAAAAACTGATACCTATTCCTTCTTACGCAGTTTTGAAGGAATTAAAATTAAATACAGATTCCTAACTATTGGTTTAGCTAAGATACGATTTCTTAGTAAAAAGGTCTAGAAAAAGTCAAAATTGTATATTTATAATAAGCTTCAAAAGTTCTAAATATATTAGTACATTTTAAATTATTCAAATAAGAAAATATTTAATAATTAAAATTTTAGTTGATTTCATGTCAAATGACTATTTTGTCTAATGTGAATTTTATTTTAAAAGGTTAAAAAAGGCGAACGACATTTCGCTAAGGGCCTTCGTACTTTTAATATGATATAGATATAGATATAGATATAGATATAGATAAACTAAGACAATTTTAATAAATAAGTTTCAAATCTATATATTATTAAAAGGAGAGGAAAAGGCCATATCCTTAAGCCAAGTGGCAACCTAAAAAAATGCCACATGGCATAATTAGTTATTTAGTTTATAATTAGTTATTGGTTATTATTTTTAAATTTAAATATATATAAAAATCGAAAATAATAAATTAAAATAAAAAAATTGCCATATATATATATATATATATATATATATATTAATTGGTTACTTTATTTGGATTAATAAATATAGATATCTTATAATTATATATAAAAAAATGAAAAATAAATATATAAAAAAATAACTACCCATTCAAATTGGGTGGGAGAAGTTTCGAGTTAGATTTTTTAAATTATTTTAAATAAAAGGCAAAACAAATAGTTATAAAAAATGAAAAAAGAGAAGAACTACCCATTCAAATTGGGAAGTAGTTTCAAGTTGGAGTTTTAAAATAATTTTAAAATAAAAAATAAAATTAAAAAATAATAAATTACCACTTCAAATTTGGGAGTAGTTTCAAATTGGAGTTTTAAAAATTATTTTAAAATTAAAAAAACGAAAATAAAGAAATTACAAAACTTTTAGAGAAAAATATTAAATAAATTAATATGCTAATAAATATTTCTATTAAAAATGTAATAATATTAAATATTAGATGATATAATAAAGAAAAATATATAA
>MU738374.1:18942-45538 GCA_026770625.1 Nicotiana glauca
AAATTTTTTAAAAAAAAAAAAAAAAAAAAAAAAAAAAAAAGGGGATATTTTTTTTTTTTTTTTTTTTTTTTTTTTTTTAAAGTCATGAGACTTTCCAGCTAAAATGAGAAAAGATTGGTGTATGTATTTTTTAAAAAAGGATGGAAGAAGAAAAAAAATGTGAATATAAGATATTTGAGATTACAAAAAAAAAGACAAAACCGAAAAAAAAGTGTTATCAAAGGGAGGAAATATCGAGCACCAAGAAATGTTTGCTCCAAGCTGGGGAACTAAGTCACTCTGAAAATATCCTTACCCTACCGGCCTGAAGCCTAACATTACAAGCCAAGAAAAGTCCTAAAAAGATTCTAAAAACCAATGTTGAACCTATATTAGTGGAGAAAAACATAAGGAGCAAGCCTATGGACACGAGTATGATATTAACTGAATAAGTGATCATAAATCTATCAATTCTGAAAGATTCAAGGGAAGAAGATTGCAAGTTCTTGTTGATCAAAGCAGAATTCAAAAATAAGGTAAAAGAGGTGAATTTAAAAAGGTTAATTGCATCGACCATGTTTGAGAATATTTATTTTGTATAAATTTTCTATCCTACAATAGTCATGGATTTTGGAAAACATATTTTTAAAGTATTCTTTTTCCTCGAGGACGAGCAATTTGTTGGATATAAATTATTCATATAATTTCATATGTAAAAAATAAGTTTTTAAAATAAAATATGAATAATAATATCCTATCCTCGCATATTTTCTAACAATTCTTGTAGGAAAAAGAAATTATGAAAAAGACAAGAGAATGAAGCAAAGCCACAATTGCACACATCATCGTCATATCGCAAATGTGGAATATACATATGGGCTTATGGAAAGAGACAATTAAATATGACAAGGAGTATAGTTGCATATTTGAAATCTATATACGCAAAGGTCACATTCGCATACATGGAACCTACATTTGCAAGTCTAAGTAGTCAAGAATGGAAGCAAAAGAGTTATAGATGCATGCGTGGAATCTATATTGTAGAAGTCACATTCGCATACGTGGAACCTACATTTGCAAGTCTAGGTCATGAAGTCAAGAATGAAAGCAAAAGAGTCATAGATGCATGCGTGGAATCTATATTTGCAAAGGTCACATTCGCACACATGGAACCTGCATATGCAAGACTAATTCATTAAGTCAAGAGTGAAGCACAAGTGCCATATTTGCATATATTGAATCTACCTACACAAAGGTCACTTTGCATACATGGAATCTACATTTGCAAGACTAACTCATGAAGTCAAGAGTGAAGCACAAGTGACATATTTGCATATATAGAATCTATGTACACAAAGGTCACTTCACACACGTGGATTTCACATTCGCAAAAGTGGAACATGACAAAAGCTACTCATATTTTCCTATAAATAGTAAGCTCTCTTTGTATAAGGATATCCAATCTTTGTAAGACAAGAACTAGTCTTGATCTTCTTTCTTTGTAGTAAAAATATTTCCTTAGTCTTTTAAATATTTCTAGTCTTCTAAATATCTTTTTTAGATTTTCTTACTCCGTAATCGAGTAATTTCTTTTGTTGGGATAGTTGATAAAGCTCGATATATTTTATAATATTATCTTAGTTTTTATATATTCTTGGCTTGAAACGTTTTATTTACATTTCATATTGTGCTGAAATAATGGTTTTTAATTACTCTATCATCACATCTACATATTTTATCTCTAAGTTATTCATATATTAATTTTATAATTCTCGCGGAGCAAAATTAATATATAATAACTGATGAATAAAATAGTAGTGTGAAAATAATATTTCAGTAAACTATTATTTCAAGTCAGTAATCTTGCTTGCCTCAGTTTTAATTCTCACGGTGGAATTGTTGTAGGCAAGACTGTTGGTCCTTGGTAAAAATATTCTCACAAAGATTTTACTTTCTTTTAGCACAATTCAAGCAAGAAAAATATTTCGGTTTAAACATCACTAGTCTTAAATTGATTAATTAACATAATTCTCACGGAGTGTTATTATGATGTAGAGCCAGTGGCTATTTTGGGTCGTCAGGTTTGGAAATTTAGGTCAAAGGATATAGCTTTGGTGAAGGTACAGTGGAGAGGTCGGCCCGTGGGGGAGGCTACTTGGGAGACCGAGCAGGAGATGCGGAGCAGATACCCTCATCTATTTGAGACTTCAGGTATGTTTCTTGACTCGCTCAAGGACAAGCGTTTGTTTTAGTTGGGGAGGATGTGACGACCCGACCCATCGTCTCATGTATTTCCGTCCCGTTTTCCCCGTTTTATGCTTCTACATGTTTCATTATATGTGTTTGGTGAATTTAAAGTAATTCGGATAAAGTTTGGTTAGAAATGAGACAATTAGTCTCTTTAGGGAAAGTTTGGTTTGGAATAGTCAACCGGATGTTGACTTGTGAGTTAGAGGGATCGGAATGGATTTCCGATAATTCAGTTAGTTTCGAAGGATGATTTAAGGCCTAGGAGAGAAATCTGAAGTGAATTTGGAGGCTCGGTATAGAAGTTAGCCTATTTTGGTGAAGTTAGGATTTTAGCGAAATCCGGTTGGTATGTGAGATTTTGATCCGAGGGTCGAAATGGAATTCCGAAAGTTGCAGTAGCTTCGCTAGGTGATTTTGGATGTGTGTGCAAAATTTCAGTTGATTCGGAGGTGTTTAGGTCGGCTTTTTGATCGAATGCGAGTTTCGGAAGTTTTATTTTAACTTAGGCTTGAATCTGTTGTGATTTGATGATTTTGTGATGTTGGATATGTTTTTAGGATTGGAACAAGTTTGAATAAGGTTTTAGGACGTGTTGGTGCTTTTGGTTGAGTTCCCGGGGGCCTCGGGGTGATCTCGGGTGGTGAAACGGAGAATTCAGAGTTTGTTGCATGATTTGGTTTGTTGGTTCTGTTGTTTCCGCATCTGCGAAAAAGGGACCGCATAAGCGGTTCTGTTGATGCTGTGTATTGGTCGCAAATGCGGTCAGGGAGGTCTTGGGTTGGACCGTAGAAGCGGATGGAGAATCCGCATAAGCGGCACCCGCATAAGCAGTGTTGGGCCGCAGAAGCGGACCCTGGGGATTTAAGTGAGACCGCATAAGCGGTCGTTTGGTCGCATGTACGGACACCGCAGGAAATTTGAAAGAGAAGGAAATTATTTTGGACTTCGGCTTAAGAGCTTCTTGGGGCGATTTTGAAGAGGATTCGAAAGGGTTTCTTCAGGTATGAATTATTGGACTCGGACTATGTTCATATAGTGTAAAATCATGGATTAAACACCGAAATTCAAGGGATTAAATGTTAAAAAATGGAGGTTAGGGCTTGAAACTTAAGAGAGCATAAATTGATGATTTGAAGGGATAAATGGACTCCGATTCTTTTGAATTTGATATGTATAGACTCATGGCGATATAAGGAACATTTTGGTGTAAAAATTACTGACTTTCGAGAAGTGGGCCCAGGGCTAGGGTTTTGCTAATTTTGCGATTTTTGATATTTTTCGAGTCTTTTCAATTGGGTTATATTCTCTTAGCCTATTGTAATGTATTCATTGTGGTTTTGTCCAAATTCGACGCGTGAGGAGGTCGATTTGAGAGGAAAGGGAATTGCGGGCTAGTCTCTGGCCGGCTAGAGGTCAGTAATGCTTGTAAATGATGTGCTGAGGGTTTGAAACCCCGAACTTTCACATCGTAACGCTATATTGAGGCGTGACACGCACTCCATGATGAGTGCGAGGTCGTTTACTATTGGGGATTGTGACTTGGTCCATCCCGAGTGATATTCCTACTAGATTGGTGATTGATACACATACCTTATTGAGATTCATTGGGCTTGTTGCCATGTTTGGGGCCTTGTGCCGACTTGTAGAATCCTTCGGGGATTGGTATTTCTGTTCATGCATGCATTTGCATATCATATGGTCTCAGCCCAAAGTTTTTATATTGTTTTGCAAACTCAGCCACATTTCTAAGTTTTGAAAACTCAAATGACTTCTTAAATGATATTTCAGGCTGAGGATTACTGCTTCATAATGTTTTTTGGACTGAGCATGGATCGGGCTGCGCGTCGTAGCAGTGACTTGAAACAGTGGTAACAATGACACTGTAGGATGTGACTTGAAACAGTTGTAACAGTGGCACCGTATGATGTAAATTGGTCAGGTAACATTGGCTGACCGGTCAGGTAACATTAACTGACCAGTATATTGCGCTTGACCTGTAGGAACCCCTCCGGAGTCTGTACACACCCCTAGTGAGAGCAGTCGAACGATAAATCATATGCATGGTTGGCTTGGGCTGCACGTCGCAGCGGGTACTGGATTGTACCGTCATATGCATTGCATTGCATTCATGCATTTGCACCTTTATTTAATGTTCAATTGTAGGTTTCACATATTACTGTATCATTGGATTTTTAGCTTACCTTGTGCATTTTCTGTGTTTTCTTATCTTCGGATTGTATTTATTTGTATTACTCACTGGGTCGAAGTACTCATTTTACTCCCTGCACCTTGTGTGTAGATCCAGAGCAGTCACAGGCTGAGTAGATCCAGCAGTTCAGTAGATACAGCTTTCCGAGAGTGTCAAGGTAGCTGCACGGCGTTCGCAGCCATTGACTTTCTCCCTTCCATCCCTATCTCTTATTTTTCGCATTTTCATCTTAGACAGACTTTGTATTGGTACGACATTATGTATTCTAGAGGCTCAGATTCGTGACACCGGATCCTAATGGGATTATTTCATGTATTTTGTTATTTCCTCACTTTTCAGTAAATTCAGATTCCTAATATATTGTGTTATCGCTTCTGAAATCTATCTAAGTTTGTGGGAATTGTCGTAACAACGTCGGGCTTGCCTAGTAGTGTGCTGGGCGCCATCACGGCCGGGTTGGGGTCATGACAGGTCTCCACCCCTAGGGCGGCCCCTAGCTGACTGGCCCCCACCCCTACCTGACTGGGAGGGTACTGAAGTAGATGGAGTAGAAGAGGAGGGTTGATCCCTCTACTGAGACCGACCACCACGAAGTCGAGGGCACTGTCTCCTCATGTTACCAAACTCACCGCACTCGTAGCAACTACCTGGTGCTGAAGAAAGGGACTGAAGGGTACCCCTTACACCGGAATGACCGACCGATGCGCTCTGCGCAGAAGAACCCTGAGCTGAAAGGGCATGTGATGAGCTCTGAGCTGGGAGGGCACTAAGTGAAGACTAGCCTTTTTAGAACCCCTGATGACCGCAGCTTGAAGACGGCCCACGATACTTGGGTTGAGATGACTGGTGAGTCCTGAAAGAACGACCTTTGCTCTGCTGAACCTGGCCCCTAGACGGAGCACCACTGAAGCTACCCGATCCTCGAGGCCTCTTGGCCTCTCTCTCCTCTCTCTCTTGATGGCGAGCCATCTCAATATCACGAGCAATATCAACTGCATCCTCGAAGGTATGACTCAGAATCCTCTCTCAAGTCATCAAAATACGAATGCGATAAATGAGTCCGTCCACAAACCTCCTAATCCTCTCCCGATCAGTCGGGACCATCCATGGAGCATAACGAGCCAACTCAGAAAATCTCAGCTCATACTGAGACACGGTTATATCTCTCTGACGAAGCCACTCGAACTGTCTACGCAGCTCCTCCCTCTAAGACTGCATTACCCACTTCTCCAGGAAGAGAGTGGAGAACTCCTGCCATGACAACGGCGCTGCACCTACCGGCCTACGCTGCTCATATGCCTCCCACCAAGTGAAGGCTGCTCCTGAGAACTGAAAGGTAGTAAATGATACCCCGCTCGACTCCAAGATCCGTGCTGTTTGAAGCATACGTCGACACTTGTCGAGAAAACCCTGGGCATCCTCGCCCGGAACACCACTGAAAGTAGGAGGTGAGAGCCTACTGAATCTCTCAAGACGAAACTACTCATCGTCTGGCATAGCTAGACCCACATCACCCAAAACCGGGGCAATCGGCTGAACTGATGCAACCTGCTGAGCTGGTGGCGCCTCTAGTGTATGCAAACCCTGCACTACCTGCTCAGGCGTGCGAGCAGCAGGGGTCTGATGACCACCCCCGGTCTGTGAGGTAGATACGGCAGTAGTGGCCGAGACTTCCTGAGCTAGGCCAGTGCAAACTGATAGAATCTGAGCTAGGGCCTCCTGAAGACCCGGAATCACAATAGGCACAGCTGGTGCCTGAACAGGTGCTGCTGGAGTCTCTACAGCTGGAGGCTGGTCCTGGACAGGGGCAACTGGTGGATCTGCAGGTGTTGTCTCTGCTGCTCTGCCTCGACCATGACCACGAGCGCGCCCACGGACTCTAGTGGGTGGTAATGGTGGTCTTCCACCACGTCCGGTAGCACGGGTTCTTGCCATCTGCGAGAGAATAGAATACAGAAGCTTAATTCTTGGATCAACAAAGTCGCACGATAATAATTTCAAGAAGAAGGTTCTGCAGCCTCTCGATGATAAATGCAGACGTCTCTGTACCGATCCGCGAGACTCTACTAAACCGGCTCATGATTCGCAAGACCAAGTAACCTAGGCTCTGATACCAACTTGTCACGACCCCAACCCGGTCATGATGGCGCCCAGCACACTACTAGGCAAGCCCAACCATTTCCAATATTTAACCCAATTGATAAACCGAGATAGATAGATAAAACAGTGAATCACCAAACCATTTAAGTCAAAGATCAGGAAATACTGATAAAAAGTGCGAAAGTTTAACAAAAATACAGAACATAACCCAACCATGAACCCGGTGTCACGAACATGAGCCTCTAAATAAGGAGTGTCATTCTACTACAATGTCTGTCTAAAATCTGATAATGTGGGAAACGAAAGATAGGGATAGAGGAGAGAAATCTAAGGCTGCGAACGCCGTGCAGCTACCTCGATGCTCCCGAAAGCTAACTCTGCTAGATCAAACTGGATCTACTCAGCCTGAGAAGAACCTGGATCTACACGTAAGGTGCAGGGAGTAAAGTGAGTACTCCGACCCAGTGAGTAATAAACATAAATACAGTCTGAAAGTAATAAATCGCAGAAAACACAAGGTAACCTATATCTAATAGTTCGGATCAATATCGGTGTTAACATGTAAAACAATAATACAGTTAAGGGTATAATGCATGATAAGATGCAAAACATATAACGGTACACTCTAGTACCCGTTAAGGCGTGCAACTCGCTCCACTTATTTAACGTCGATGGCGCTCACTAGGGGTGTGTACAGACTCCGGAGGGGCTCCTACAGCCCAAGCACAATATCAGTCATCTCGTGGCATCAAATAGGCTCTCGGCCTCAATATAAATATATCATCGCTGCGGCGTGCAGCCCGATCCATATCAAGGAAACACATCCTCACTATCGGGTCCTCGACCAGTCTATGTCAAATAAGTTCACAGCCACTCGGGCATGACATACTGTAGGGATCTCAGCCCTCATATCCTTTTCATTTAATATTCATGATTAAAAACACAGTCCTTATATTACTTAACATTTGAAAATATGACTGAGAGTACAATGAATGCAAACAAGTGAGGAAACTAATGAAGATCCCCTAAGGATTCTACAGGTCAGCACAAGGCTCCAATCATGGCAATAAGCCCAATTCACAGTGATAAGGTATGCGTCTCAATCGCCAATATAGTAGATATACACTCGGGATGGACCAAGTCACAATCCCCATCAGTAAACAACCCCGCACTCGTCATAGAATTCGTGTCACGCCTCAATATAGCGTTACGATGTGAAAGTCCGGGGTTTCAAACCCTCAAAGCAGCATTTACATCAATTACTCACCTCTAGCATGCCAAAGACTAGCTTACAATGCCCTTTCCTCCTGAATCGACCTCCTCGTGCGTCGAATCTGGCCAAAACCACAATGAATACATTGCAATAGGCCACGGGGATATAACCCAATTGAAAAGACTCAAAAAATATCGAAAATCACGAAAATTGCAAAACCCGGCCCCGGGCTCACTTCTCGAAAGTTAGAAATTTTTACACCAAAATGTTCCTTATCTCGACACGAGTCTATACATATCAAATTCACAAGAATCGGAGTTCATTTGTCCTCTTAAATCCCTAGTTAAAACTCTCTTAAGTTTCAAGCCCTAACCTCCATTTTTAACCTTTAATTCCTTGGGTTTTCAGTGTTAATCCATGATTTTACACCATAATAACGTATTCTAAGTCCAAGAACCCATACCTGATGATATCCCTCGAAACCCTCTTCAAAATCACCCAAAACCCTCTTAGTCCGAAGTGGAAATGTTGTGTTCTTTCAAAAATTCGCGAAGGTCAAATTAAATGCTTCTGCCCAGTCCTTTTCGCTTCTGCAACCAAAATACCGCTTCTGCGGTTACCTCTTCTGTGGCCTCTCCACCGCTTCTGCGATTTTCCTTAAATCACCCAGGACCGCTTCTGCGGTCCATAACCACTTATGCGGTGACCGCTTATGCGGGCCCTAGTCCGCTTCTACGAAAAATGCCAAAAACCCCAAAACCGCACATGCAACCTTCCCTACTGCATCTGCAGAACCGTCTCTATGGTCCCTTTTCCGCAGATACGGAAATACCAGGTACCAGCAACCTTAAAACATGCCAAAACTCCAAAACTCTCCGTTTAGGCACCCGAACTCATCCCGAGGCCCTCGGGACCTCAACCAAAAACACAGATGTAACCCAATACCTTACTCAAACTTGCTCGAACCGTCAAAACACTATAGTTAACATCAAAATTATCAAATTTCATCAAATCAAAGCCTAAGTTCAACCAAAACTTCCGAAACTCGCATTCGATCAAAAACCCGGCCTAAATACCTGTGATTCAATTGAAATTTTGCACACATATCCAAAATCGCCTAATGAAGCTGTAGCAACTCTCGGAATTTCATTCCGACCAACCGGACTTCGCCAATTCAAGACTAACTCTACACCGGACCTCCAAAATCACTTCCGATCACACTCCTAAGCCACAAATCATCCCCCGAAGTTAACCGAATAACCGAAAATCACATCCGAGCAATCTAACTAACTAGTCAACTTCCGATTGATTTTTTCCAAAACAAGCCTTCCTTTAAAAGACTAAGTGTCTCATTTCCATCTAAAACCAATCCAATTCTACTCGATCACCTCAATTACCGATAATAAAGCATAGAGAAACATAATATGGGGGAAACGGGGCGGTAACTCATGTGACGACGGGCCGGGTCATCACAGGGAACCATATGGGACTTGGAGGGTACAATGATCCTTGTATCTAGCATTTCTGTCAATTGTCTCCAAAGCTTGGTGAGTTCGGGTTGTGACATTCCATTAGGAGCCGGGGCATGTGGCTTCGCACACGGCACCAACTCAATTTCATGGTCCACAGTGCGCTTAGGGGGGAGCCACTTTGGCATGTCTTGTGGCATGACATCTTCAAAATCCAGTAGTAGCTCTTTCACGGGTTCAGAAATGGGACCCGAAGAGCGTTCTATATCTTCAATGCAGAGGGTTGCCAGAAATGTAGGTTCATTTCTTTTGACCCCTTTCTTCAACTTCAAGGCCGAGTTGTTCTCAACGGCCATCTCCATGGGCATGCACGGGATAATGCAGGACTTGGACCTATTGATTCCCATTATCAGTAGCATGTCTACAAATGGTACATGCATGGTGTTGGTTTGCCTTAGGAATTCTAGCCCAACTATCATCTCGAAGTCATCTATGATCACCACTCGCAGGTTGAATTTTCCTTCGTAAGGGCCAAGCTTCACCGGTACCTCTTTATCTATTCCACCCATTGGCTGGGGAGGTGAGTTGATAGCCTTGACACTACCTCTACCTTTCCCTACAACTAGACCAAGGCGATCCACCTGAGTCGAGGCTAAGTAGTTGTGGGTAGCACCCGTGTCTATCATAGCCTGAATGGGCTTGCCATTCACCTTCATCTCAATGAACATGAAGGTCCTCTTTTGTTTAAGAGGGGTCTCCTCATCTGCCTTCTTTTTCCCTTTCTTGGTGACTAGACATGGGTCTTTCTTCTTACGAATACCAGCACTGGTCTCCGCTAATACCTCAGAAATGGAGCCAACAATTGCATTAAAGGCACCTACTGTGACGACCCGGCCCATCGTCTCATGAGTTATCGCACCGTTCTTTCCATTTTCTGCTTCTATATGCTTCTTTATCCGTGTCATATGTAGTCAAGTTGAATTGGAGTGATCTTGATAGGAAATGAGACACTTAGTCTCTTTAAGGAAGGCTTAGTTTGGAAAAAGTTAACCGAGAGTTGACTTATGTGTTAGAGGGCTCGGATGTGAATTCCGATGGTTCAGTTAGCTCCGATAGGTGATTTGTGACTTAGGAGTGTGGTCGAAAGTAGTTTTGGAGGTGTGGTGTAGAATTAGGCTTGAATTGGCAAAGTTAGTATTTTGGCGATTTTCGGTTGATAGGTGAGATTTTGATCCGGGAGTCGGAATAGAATTCCGAGAGTTTTTGTAGCTTCATTAGGTGATTTGGGATGTGTGTACAAAATTTCAGGTCATTCGGACATGATTTGGTCGGGTTTTTGATTGAATGCGTGTTTTAGAAATTTTAAAAGAACTTAGGCTTGAATTCGATGTAATTTGATGATTTTGGCGTTAGTTGAGGTGTTTTGACGATTGGAGCAAGTTTGGATAATGTTTTAAGACATGTTGGTGCTTTTATTTGAGGTCCCTGGGGCCTGGGTGTATTTCGGAAGGTTAACGGATCGATTTAGGCACGAAAAATAAAGATACTGCATTTTTTCACAGCACTGTGAACAGTAGTTTTGAACAGTACCTCGTAACAGTGCCCCGTAACAGTATCCGTGAATAGTACCGTGAACAGTACCCCGTGAATAGTAACACGGGGTGAACAGTGCACACAAAAATTTCTGGGCAGATTTTTTTACAAGTTCTGAAAATATTTTCTATTTTTACCGATTTGGAGCTCGGATAAGGCGATTCTTCGGGAGATTGTTGGAGAGAACAACGGGTTAAGTGTTATTAACTCAATTTCGGTTATATTACTCGAATCTATTGCAAGTTTTGGCATTAAATCCGTGAATTTAGCGAGAAAAGTTTAGAAACCTTCTCGAATAGAATCGAGGATTTGAGGGTCAAAATGATATGGGAATTGGATAATTTTGGTATGGTTAGACTCGTGCGGAGATAAGGAACCCGTTGATGTAAAAAAAATTGAATTTTAAGACGTGGGCCCGAGGCTCGGGTTTTGTCAATTTCGTGAATTTTGATATTTTTCGGTCGTTTTCGATTGGGTGTTGTCTCCTTATCATAATGTGACCTATTCGTTGTGATTTTGGTCAGATTCGACGCACGAGGAGGCCAATTTGAGAGGCAAGGGCATAGCGAGCTAGAGTTTTGGCCAGCTTGAGGTGAGTAATAATTTTAAACGATGTCCTGAGGGTTTAAAATCCCGAATTTGCACAACATAGTGCTATACTAAGTTAAGATACACGCTATGTGACAAGCGTGAGGTTCAATGCTATGGGGATTGTGACTTGGTCCATCCCGAATGATATTTTTACTACATTTTTGATTGAGACATATACTTTATTATTGTGAATTGGGCTTGTTGCCATGCTTGGGGCCTTGTGCCGACCTGTAGAACCCTTAGGAGATTTTTGACTGGTTTTCCTTACTTAATTGCAAAAATTTATATCTTCGGTCACGTTTCAAATTGTTTAAAAATGATATGAACCAGATTTTTGAAATGTTAATCATAAATAGAAAGAAATATGAGGGCTGAGATCCCTACCGTACATTATGCCCGAGAGGCTGTGATTTTAAATGACTAAGAGGGGTTGAGGACCCAATAGTGAGGATATTTTATATGATATGGATCGGGTTGCGCGCCACGGCAAATGTATATTTTATATATTGGATCGGGCTGCACGCCGCAGCAAATACATATATTGGATCGGGCTGCACACCGCAGTAATTACTTATATGGATCGGGCTGCACGCCGCAGCAATATAGCGTTTGGGCTGAAGGAGCCCCTCCGGAGTCTGCACAACCCCAGTGAGCGCAGTCGACTATTATTATTATGGATCGGGTTGTAAGCCACAGCGATATACGGATCGGGCTGCACGTAGCAGCAGTACATATTTTTATTGATTCGGTTGTTGAGAGAAGTATATGAATTGAGAACTGAGGATAAGAACAAATAAATAAATTGAAATGCTCGTGGAGCGAATTCATATTGATGACACCTGCTTTTACCTGGGTTAAGGAATTACACTTGAGTTCCTCATTTACTGCTGTTTAAGTGATTTATTGTTTTGATTTAGAACTGCTTAGTGCCTTTATGTGATTTCATACTGTCAGCTATTATTTTTTGTTATTACTCACTGGGTCGGAGTACTCACATTACTCTCTGCATCATGTGTGTAGGTACAGGTATTCCTGAGGCATAGAGCAAGCTTTCCTGTCGTTCAGTTTTCCATCGGAGTTATCGAGGTAGCTGCATGGCATTCGCAGACCCGATTTCTCCTTCTATCTCTACTTATTTATTCCGCATTTTGGATATATTTCTGTATTAGATTGTTGAAACCTTGTATTAGAGGCTCAGATTTGTGACACCGGATCAGTGGGCTGGTTTACAGAGATTTTTCATGGTTATGGTCTTCCGCACATTTCATCTGTTAAATTTAGACTTCTATTTATATTAAATGGGTGTTAAATCCCGAAAATTGGTATCGAATTATAAAGAAAAAGATTGTGAGATGTTAATTGGTTGGGCTTGCCTAACATTGTGTTGGGCGCCATCACAGCCGGGGTTGGGGTCGTGATACCTACTGGTTCAATCTGGTCCGTATCGTTTGAGTCATCATCAGTCCCGTCATCAATAGCCTGATGGGCGTTCATCTGTGCATGTGGTCACTCATTGTTCCAACGTAATCTGCCGCAATGACGGCATCCTGAAGGAGGCTTTCTCCCCCGTTCATTCTTGTTTGACGCAACACTATTGCTGCCTAAGGAAGGAGCTTTAGATTTGTTTGAGTTCCAACAGCATTGAAATATTGTTCGACGTCAAAGATGAAGTTTTCCACTTCCTTGGCATTCCTAGCTCCACTGTATGGCTTTGGCTCAACAATTTTCAGTTTTTGTGTCGCGGAAGCGGGGTTCACAGCTCCCCCGATTTGGTTTCCACCTCCTCGAAGTAGGCCCTGTAAAGCAGCATTGACAATATTGAGCTTTTCTATCAAATGTGTCAATAGTTTGTTGCATTACAGTCACCCTGTCTGCCTCTTGTGCCCTGTAGGCTAAATCCTCGGTGCGCTCCTATTGGAATCCCTCGAATTTATCAAAAAATTTGGCTGCCTCTGTGGCGGCTATCTGCCAGTCTCTCTCGGAGTCATGACTGATGTTTTCTATGTCAACTTTGGCCTGGAGCACTCTGCGGTCCAGGTCGTCCAACCTTTGCACCAGGCAGGTTCTTAGTTCAGGCACCGTATCCACGATTGGCCGTAATACCTCAACCGTCTCTTCATAGGCCGCAATGCGGTCCCCATGATTCACCATGGTCAGAAATGATGGTAATATCAATGCGTTCCCTCGTCCGATGTCGAGCCTAGGCTCTGATACCAACTATTACGCGACGCCTTCCTGAGATTCCTTGGAAGGGAGACATAAGGCTAAGCAACTGATGTCAGTGCAGTTACTGTCCGCTAACTGAGGTCCCCTCCGTATGCTAGACTAGATTGTCAGTGCCGCATAGGAAAACCAATGTCAAGAGCAATTGAGAGAAAATAAATGAGAATTGAGAATGAAAGAAAGCTTGATTGCATTAATGAAAGTTATTACAGAAAAGCAACAGGGTGTCGAGGGGGAGAGACACCAGTACAGAGAATTGAGTGCTTGCTAGAAAGTTTGATTGCTTGATCCCCCCTAATAATGCTTTAAAAAAAAATTCAAAACTACAAGACTAGACTTGAATACGCTAGAGAAACATAATGGAAGTACATGAAATAAAACTACTCTATATTTACAATGAAAATGACTTAGTTTTCTATAAAGCAACAATAGGTCCGTTGTCAGCAGCATTGTCTTTGGCATCACGGTCTGCGTGTGCGACGTTGTCTGCGCTCGCGGTGTTGTTGGCATCTGCATGCGGCTTGGCGCTGGTGAAGGATGTCGGTGGGGCAACAGAGGCATCTGCGCGCTTGTAAGACTTGCTAGAACGCCACGGGGCACGCCCAAGGAGTCATGGGGCATGGCTGGAAAGCCGCCCATGACAGATATCATGTCAATACCTGCCAATATATAATAACTCTTTCATTGTAATCACTGCATAATTATGTGCATTATAATACTCGTATAACTAGTAAGTGAACCAAACAATCCATAAGAGGTACTTTCAAGTTATACAGATTGAGATTATTCAGAATCTTTAGTTATATTTAAAGAAAATAGCAATGTTGCTCCTTGAGTTACTATTTTATTTCGATTTTGATCCATGTGTTGTTAGGCGGTATCCGTTTGATTTTTAACTAACCTAAATGTGTCATTTTTAGTCCTTGAGCAAATCAATGTTAATTTTTTAAAACTGAATCGCTATTTTAAATAACATAAAAATTAAAAGAAAAAAGAAATTTTAGTGAGAGCTTTTTTTTTCCATAACAAGGGAGGAAAGTGGGGAAAGGAGAATGGGATGGCTACACAATTAATGAGGTTTGGATCTTCCACATCAACTATGATAATTTCTATTTGAATTTTGATATGCAATTGTTTTTTTTTTTTTTTTTTTGTAGAAAATTTCAAAAGTGAGAGATGATCTCAAGGATAAAAATAAGCAAAGACAGACAATCAAAAATAAAGTAAATGTTAACTATTTTAAAAAGAGATTTAAACCTTTCAAAGACATCAAACCACAAGTTTGAGTCAAAAGTCAAATCCTTGGCAAAGAATTCGATGAATAACCTAAATCAAGAAGGAAATTATACCCAATAAAAACATATCTTAATTGATGAACTGGAGTCTACAATTTACTCTATGAACCTCTCAAGTGATCCAATTAACAACCATCCAAACTTAGCAATATTACAAAACAAATAGTACTCCCTCCGTTTCAAATTAAATGAGGTAGTTTGACTCGGCAAGGAGTTTAAGGAATAAAAGAAAATATTTTTGAATTTTGTGGTCTTAAAAGCTTAAGGGATAAAGCTTTGTGGGGCCATGACTTTTGTGTGGTTATAAAAGCTTCTCATTAAAGATAAAATGGGTAAAATGAGGAGTTTAAAGTTGAATTATTTCCAAATTTATAAATGTGTCATTTATTTTAGAACAAACTAAAAAGGAAAGTAGTACATTTAATATAAAACGGAGGGAGTAGTATTTTTAGGATTTCAGAAAAAATAGGCCTAATTAAGCCACAAAATAGAAAGAACCCTAAGATGGAAAATCTAGCCAGAAAAAAGCTAATATTCATAGCCTTCTTGATCAACCAATACAATCAAACCTCTCTGTAACAACCTCGTTTGTTCAAAAAAATTTAGGCTGCTATTGTGAAGTACTGTTATAGAGAACATATATTAAAGTCAAACCTCTATATGCTCATTTGTTCCAATATTTTTTGGCTGCTATAATAAAGTGATCTATATGCTCATTTGTTCCAATATTTTTTGGCTGCTATAATAAAGTGATGTTACAAAGGATATATATTATACCATAACATAAAAATCAATTCCGAAAAAAATATAATTTTTATAGTGAATGATTGTTATATAAATATGTTATAGAGAAGTTTAACTGTATAGCATAACATGAAAAATTGATTCCAAGAAATCTTGGCCGTTATAGTGAAATAACGTCGTTATAAACGATGACTTTTATAGAAAGGTCCGACTGTAACATGCAGTTAGATATGTGAATCTGTGATCATAAGCAAAACTTAAAGTTTGACTGAAAATGCACACTATAAGAAACAGCAAACCTTATCACTTGCACAAAGTTCAAGAAGAGAAAAGGAGAGTCAAAAGGCAACAGAAAAATTTTAAACTCCTATTCACCACATCCAAATTTAAGAATGATTAACCATTCCCAGATTCTAGACTACGTTAACTGACTGGAGTTAAGATTAAGGAAAAGAGAGTAAGAATATAAAATGGAGGCAAAACAAAGTTTGCTTTGAGTTACAGCAAAGAACAAGAAGCAGAGAGAATGAACATAGAAACGTCGGACAAAAAAAAAAGCTTCGATTCATCTGCCATCGGAAGATGTGAAAGAGTCCGCGAAGCCAGAGGGCCGGGTTGGTATACTAGTTTGAGTGTTGTCCAAACTTGGAAGGTACGACGAAGAAGATGAATCCATGTGACTTCTACCTTCATAGGCTTGCCACTTTTTAAGAGCCTGAGGCAGTGACATGTCGAGATCAATACCATACATGTCCTCTGAGCTTTGATCGGATGGTCTCCATAGCTCCACCAGAGATGAAAGAACATTAACAGCATGACCCATGTCGGGTCTTTGATATGGTTCCCTTGCACAACAGTGTCCAGCTAGCTCGGCTACAGTGTTAATGCTGGCAAGAGTTTCCTCGTTGACGTCAATTGTGGGGTCAATTGCCTTTCGGAATGTGTCCTTATTAATGTGCATTCTTCGGAACCATGTTACTAGATGCATGCTCTCCTCGGGTTGGCTTTCGTCAAGAGCCCTTCTTCCTGTTATGAGCTCCATCAAAATCACACCAAAACTAAACACATCCACCTTCGTCGTTACTCTTCCAGTCACTGGCAAACAGATGAAAAAAATCCAGGTTTAGTTTATGCCTTAACCAAATTTTAGGGAACTAGTTCATGTCATCGCAATAAACACAAAGGAAAAACTGACAACGGATTAAATATGTAATGTCTGGCCTTAAGAGGAACTTCACGTCAACGCTTTATCAATACAAGAGATACTCAATGGGTAGTCAAAGACACTGGATCTTCGCGGTGCATTTAGAAACAGGTTCAAGTAAGCGTGGAACATAAATTCTGGATACATAATTTGTAGGAGAGGAAAAACACTAATATTGATTAGACCAACAGGTAGATATAACAAAATAATATCAAAACGCAAGATCTTTGGATTAGACTTAACCACTAATTATCTAACTTCTGAATGGTAGAAAGATAGCTAACTATTACCAGAAATTTCTTTAGATCCATCAATTTAGTTCAAAGTTCATACTTAAAAGGTTGGTGATGAAATCATTTATATCTAACCACAAGCAGCGTAAAACTACAACAGGAATTTAACATAAAGGACGCAAAAGAAAGCGGAAAACGATATACCTGCATATTCTGGTGCCAGATATCCAAATGTCCCAGCAATCCTTGTCTCTATAGATCCTTTTCCTTCTGGAGCAAGTCGAACAAGGCCAAAATCTGCAACCTTAGCCCTCATATCATCACCTAGAAGAATATTGGAAGGCTTAAGATCCCTGTGAATGAAACTCTGGTGGGCTAAACTGTGGAGGTATTCTACTCCCCTAGCAACATCTAATGCAATTGTCAACCTATTTGTCCATTCCAGCGGTTTCAGCCCTTCCTCCGCCCAGTTAAAAAGATGGCTGCTTAGTGTCCCTTGAGGCATGTATTCATAAACAAGAAGTTTTTCATTCCCGTCAAGACAGTACCCGAGTAGAGCAACGAGATGCCTATGCCTAACCTTGGTCAAAACCGCAATCTCAGATTTGAATTCATTGAGTCCCTTCCCAGTGATAACTCCACCTTCCATTCTCTTGACGGCAATCTTCGTCCCATCGTGCAACTCCCCTTTGTAGACTGTGCCAAAACCTCCCCGACCTAGTATGTTATCTTCACTAAAATTATTGGTCACAGTCCTCAGGACTTGAATGGAAATCACCATATTTCCACCTTCGGCCATTGGAAGGTCACTTGTTTCACTAATAGAAACAGTATGAGTCTCACCAACTGCACCAACAGTGACACTAGATCCTGCAACTGTGACCTTTACATTATCATTGTCATCGGAACCAGAATGGCGTGGATGGATGACTATTGCATTAGGACTCTGCACTCGAGTAAAACGCTTTTGTTTGCTTCTGTACAGATAGAAAGCTGCTATCCCGATCAAACAAAGCACAAAGATGCCCGCAATTACAGAAAACACTACAATTTGTATCCAGCTTTTGGACTTTGTATGAGTAGACTGTGCACTTATGTCACCGCCAGGACGTGAGCCCGGTGAACCTGATATACTGGGAGAAGTAGTGCCTTGGGAAGTTGCATTAGTCCTGTCCTTCCCCAAATCAGGGTTTCCACCGGTTTTCAAGATCACATTATTCCTAAAAGAGAGTAATTTACCATATATTTGGTTGTTTGAAACATCTAACTCTGCAAGACTTGCCAAGGTTGTGAGTTCCTCGGGAATTGAACCCGTTAGATTATTATCTGCAAGAACTAATCTTTGCAGTGATTTCAATGAAGCAAATTCAGGAGATATTATTCCTGAAAGCCCCATATTCTGGAAATTTACGATGGTAATATTCCCATTATTACAAGTTATCCCAAACCAGTCCACACAAGGATCATTTCCCTTCCAATTCTCCGCAAACTTCCTCGGATAATTCATTGATTTCACAATTGAAAGCAATGTATTGACTCTCGGATCACAGTCACCGGGTACTGGTAAACAAAAACTATTGGTATCTTTTACCAAATCCATAGAAACTGAATCTTTGAACTTGGGAACCGGTCCTTGAAACAAATTATTCGTCAAGTTAACAACTTTCAAAGATTCTTGATTCACCAAAGAAGTCGGCACTGGTCCCGTAAAAGAATTATCTCTAACACTCAATGTCTCCAAAGACTTTAACCCCGAAAAGTCGGGTAAAGGGCCTGAAAATCCATTGTCATTTAACCAAACCTCCCTCAAGAATGTCATGTTCTGTAAAACATCAATTCCTCCACTAAGATTCTGTCCATTTAACCACAAAGACTCAATCAGCGAACCCGAAAAACTAGAAGGCAATTCACCCTCCAAATTATTAAGAGCCAAATGCAAGCTCACTAATCCAGGAAACTCATCAGCTCCTAAAAACTCAGGAATTTTTCCAGTAATATTAGCTGAATTTGCTGAAAAGTCTTGAATTACTGAAGCATTTTTAAGGCTTTCAGGTATACTCCAACTAGCAAATGGATTATTATCAATATCAACTGATATTAATGAAGTCATACCTCTAAAGAAATCAACAGGAGTTGAACTAAACTGATTATTACTAATAATTAACACTTGTAATGAACTTAATCCATTTAAACTGGGCAAAGGGCCAGAAATTTTATTCCATTGAAGCTCTAAATGTTCAAGTGCAGTAAGTTTAGACAGTTGTTGTGGTAAAGTACCTTCAAGATTTTGGTGCCCAATTTGGATCCGGGTGACCCGTTTGTCCACTGAACAACCAACATGGTTCCAGTTGCATGGATCCGGATCCAACCAGCCCATTTCTTGAGGTGGATTTAGGCTTTTTTTCAAAGCCAACATCACTGTGGCATCATTTTCTTGAGATTTTACACCAGAAAAAAATGCAGAGAAAAAAACAAGAACCAAAAAAGCTACAAGCTTTAACCCAAGATGGGTTTTTTTCATCTTAAACAAAAAAAGATAGAAACTTTAAGCTTTTTTCTGTATGAGAAAACAAGATCTTGTTGTTTTAGCAAATTTGTAAGAAAGGTTTTTTTCAAGATTTAATTTAGAGGAGCATTTAAGGAATGTGGGGGTTTTTTGCAGGTAAGGAGGGAAACAGTAAAGAGTAAGCAAAGCTTTGAGAGTAGCAACAGTTGACTGAAAGCTATAAATGGGGGGAGCTGGCAAGAAGAGAGTAACTACAAAAGTTGGACGATTCTTGCTTGGGAACATGGTCCCAGGCCATATAAGGACAAATTGCAAGTTATTTCATGTTTGGCCATAAGTAATTAATTATTGCAAAAATTTACACGTTTATTAAGAAAATCTCACTTTATACCCTTTAATTCTAAACTACTTACCCTTTAATATTCAGACCCAAATTATTTATTACTCCTACGAGGCCTAAATTATTTACCCGGTTAAAATGAAACAGAAATGGAAGAAACCTGGTAAGCAGAAGTGGCAACACCGAATATGAATTGAGGAGGGAAATCATCATAAGAGAGTTGGTGCTTAGAGCCGTAAATGGAGTTCCATTCTTCCTCTATTTTCTTCTTCTTCTGTAAACCCATTAGTTTTGTAGAGTTAACACTTGAATTCGTTTCTATTTCTATTATGGGGTTTAATTCTAAAATGATTTTTCAAAACTTTAAACTGAACAAAAATGGAAGTGAACTGTGAAATAATGAAAGTGAAAAGAATACGGCGGAGTGTGCGTTTTTTTCCTCTATTTTCACTCTAACTGTTTTGTGTATGTAACCGCCTCCTATCATCTCTTTACCTGTTTGCATAATTGTATTGTGAAAAGGAAAGAAAAATTGTTTTCACAATTTAACTGTTTTCAAAATAAATCTCAATTGTTTTCACCATAGTAGGTAAAGATCATTTAGTTGTTTGCAGAATTTTCCCCTCACTTTGAAATAGAGGGGAGTGAATCTGGACCGCCCCATACTAGTGGGGACAACAAGTATCAATGTATTTCTGGAGAGATCTATGGAAGTTTGTGGGAAAATTATTTGTTTTTATTTATGTGCGCCTGAGAATTGAATAAAATAAAATTTACTGTATTTAATTGCTGGGGAGTTAATAAATGGAAGGAGAACATGTATTGAGATTTGTTTTCAAGCTCTTGAATTTAAAATTTTTATTTTGAAGATTTCTTGTTTGATTCAAAGTGGGTGCTATTAAATATTGCCTATGGTACCTTCTGAAAGTTTAAACTGAAATTTGATAGCATTTGGGTTGATTTGAGGTATTTGAGATCGAAATTTTCAGCTGAAAATCGAAGAACACAGCTACAGTATACCACTACGGTATACAATATGCTGCAAGAGTGTATACCTATACTGCAACAGTATACTATTAAAGTTCATAATATACTGCAACGGTATATTATAATAATCGAATAAGAACACAGTTACATAATAGTATACCGCTACAGTATACAATATACTATAGGCGTATATAATTATACGGTAACTGTATGCTATTATAGTATACAATATATTGTTATAGTATATTGTAATAATATGCAATATATTGTGACAATATATTGTAATAGTATACAATATACTATAATAGTATACTTATTACACGCAAATTCACTTGTATTTTCCCTTTTAATTTGCTTTAATCTTTTACCTAGCGTGAGGCGCAAATTGAAAATATATTGAATATATATATATATATATATATATATATATATATATATATATATATATATAATGTAACGGTATACTCTTGCAATTAGATCCTTTTAGAATTTTTTTTTACAACTAATATTATTTCAGTTTAATAATTGAATTAAATTTTTTTTACCTCTTTGCGTACAATTATATACCCTATTGGTATAGCTATATATTATACCGGTATCATATGTTATTATATTTTGATTTTATTAGCTACATTTAATTGGTACACAATTTAATTTTTCTTTAGTAATAGTATAAAAAAATAATAAAAAAATAGTGAAAACAGTAAATGAAATTATATTATGAAGAGAAAAAAATATAAAAAAAGAAGTTAAATGAAATTAGAAAAGGAAAAAAGAAAAAAAATAAGAAGAAAACGAGAAAAAAGAAAAAGAAAAAAAAAGAAAGAAAAGAAACATAGAAATAAAAAAGAAATGGAAAATAAAGAAAAAATTCCCCACAAAAATTACTATGGGTAGGAAATGTAATTAATTTATGGGTATAAAAATAAATGGGTAGACAAGGGTGAATAGTTTTATTTTTATGGGTACCTGTGTCAAAACCCCTTTAAACTAAGGGGTCATTTGGTTGTCGGTTAGAGTTATACAGGTATTAGAGTAGCAACCCGGCCGGTCGTTAAATGAGTTGCAGTCCTGGTCTCCCCATTTCTGCTTCCCTGTGTGTTTTTCAGTTATAGTTGATCATATCGTGTTGGTTGTATTGTGTTCGGAGTGGTTTTAGAAAGGAATGAAACCATTAGTCTCTTAAGTTGGTGATTTAGTTGGTAAAGTTAATCGAAAGTTGACTTGTGGAAAAATAATCTCGGAATTGGATTTTTATGGTTCAGATAGCTTCGTTAGGTGATTTGGGACTTAGGAGCATGATCGAAATGTATTTTTAGAGGTCTGTGGTAGATTTAGGCTTGAATTTGCGAAATTGAAAATTTGGCATTTTTCGGTAGGCAGCGAAATTCTTGATATCGGGTCGGATTGGAATTTCGGAAATTGGATTAGGTCCGTTGTGTCATTTTTGACGTGTCTGCAAAATTTCAGATCGTTCGAATGAGGTTTGATAGGTTTTTACGTCGTTTGCGAAATTCAGAAGTTTTGAAATCCTTAGGCTTGAATTCGAGGGTGATTTGATGTTTTGATGTTGTTTTGAATGTTCCGAAGGTTGGAACAAGTTTGAATGGTGATATGTGACTTGTTGGCATGTTTGGTTGAGGTCCCGAGACCCTGGGGATGGATTTAGGTGGTTGACGGAAGGTTTAGAATTGAATTGGAGTTGCAGAAATTTTGTTGCTTCTGTTGTTTCCGCACCTGCGGAATGGGGACCGTAGGTGCGATGACCGTAGGAGCGAATATTGTCGCAGGAGCAGAAGGATTAACTGCACCTGCGAGCCCGCAGGTGCGAGGCCTGGGGCGCAGGTGCGGAAGCTAGTTCCTTAAGTTAAATCCGTAGAAGCGGAAGTATATGTGCGTTTATAGGACCGCAGGTGCGGAATCCCTGGGCCAGAAACTATAAAAGCTTCCCTTTGCGATTTTCAGCCCTTATTCCACCATTTTTGTGCGATTTTGGACCTCAAAGCCGGGAATTCAAGTAGGAATTGAAGGATTTCAATGAGGTAAGTTGCTTGGGCTTTGTATATGGTGTTTGTGATGAATTATCCACTACTTAATCATGAAATTAGTGGGGAATTTAGAGTGAAATTGAAGGTAAGGGCTTGAGTTTATGGCGAGCTTTGATTGGGATTTGAGGTCCGATTTCAATATTCTTGGTATGTATAGACTCGTGGGAGGATAAGAATTCTAGTAATGTGATTTTTATCGAATTTTGAGACGTGGGCCCGGGAGTCGGGTTTGGCCAATTTCGGGATTTTTGAGTTAATTTGATTATTTTCGCTTGGGCTTGTACCTTTAGCGTGTATTAATGGTGTGATACTGATTTTGGTTAGATTTGGAGCATTTGGAGGCCGAGTCGAGAGGCAAAGGCATCGCAGGTTAGTGTTTGGTCTGATTTGAGGTAATTAATGCATGTAAATGTTGTCCTGAGAGTATGAAACCCTGGATTTCACACTTTTGTACTATTTGAGGTGACGCACACGCTAGATGACGAGCGTGAGGGGTGTGCACCGTTGGAGATTGTGACTAGGTCTGTCCCATAGCAACTATTGAGTTGCGTATTTGACTGAAACTACTTGATATTACCTTGTGTTAGAAAATGTTACGATGTTTTGGGGAATGCCATATTTGGCCCTCGTGCCAACTGTTTGGACCCTTAGGTAGGAGTGTTCGTTAGTCAGTACGGTACGGTATTTAGATATTTCGGTTTGGTATTTTCGATATTCGGTTTTTTAAAATCCTATACCAATACCATACCTAATTAAATTCGATATGGTTTGGTTTTTCTCCTTTTGGTTTCGGTAACTTCGGTTTGAATACTAACTAGTGCATAGAGCCATACACTTTAATATTCTTAATTAAAGTACTCAAAAATACAAAACTGAAAATATTTGTTGACAAAAATTTTGTCCAAAACTAGCAAATATCGACCCAAATAGAGAAAACTATACATAAAGAATATTTGATCATTAGAAATATTTTGTTACTTGTTTAGAGTTAAATGATGAAGTTTGAGAATAAAGGAAAGTAAAATATTAGATTTTTTATATTTATGTTATAATTGATAATATATGTTTTGTGTAATATAATATATATTTCGGTACGGTATCGGTATTTCGGTATTTTATCTTAATATACCAAATACCATACATAATACC
The DNA here is from genome assembly GCA_026770625.1 of Nicotiana glauca. NCBI lineage: Eukaryota > Viridiplantae > Streptophyta > Magnoliopsida > Solanales > Solanaceae > Nicotiana > Nicotiana glauca. The sequence goes on from MU738374.1 coordinate 43,076, forward strand.
ACTTTTTTTTAAACTTAAACCAAATACTAAAATACCGTATACCAAATACCAAAATTTTTGGTTTCGGTACGGTAATACGGTATTTACCAAATTATGCTCAGCCCTACCTTAGGGGCTTTCTTTACTGAAATTTCTCACTGTTTGATTTAATAACTGTACTCAATCATGCTACATTTTACTGATTTCATAACTCAATCGTATTTATACTAATTTGATGTATAAATCATATTTTTGGGTTGAGCACCCTGTTTTACTGTTAGCCCGAGCGGCTTGAGAGATTTCTGACTGAGTAAGGCCAAGGGTATAAAGGATTCAGTTTTGCCACCATTTACAAGAATGGAGATGGAGGAGGAACTGATGCAGAACATAATGAGTTTGGATAATCCTTGAGGGAAGTTGAAAGGAGAAAGAGTGTCTCTAATAAAGGACTATTTCAGCCTGCCAAAAGCCTTTTCCAGATCAATTTTGAGGATCATATTGCCATGTTTTCCTTTCATTCTTCTAAAGTATGTAATGTACTCTTGGACAATGATTGCATTATTACAAGCTCTCCTATTGGATAGGAAACTGGTTTGACTAGGCCCAATGATGTGAGACAAGATAGGTTTTATTCTGTTGACTATAATTTTTGTGATGGACTTGTATATTGTGTTACACAGTCCAATTAGCCTACAACTTTTCAACATTGAGCTTGGGGGCATTTTGGGATGAGGCACAACAAAGTCCGGTTCATAGTTTCATCCATAGAACTTGAAGAAAAACATTTTTTACAGAAGTTTGTGACAAAGTCACCAACTATGTCAATATTTTTAGTAGAAGAAGGGGTGGAGACCATCAGGTCCAGGAGATTTGAAAAGTTTGTGGGAGAAGACTGTCTTTTTTATCTCACTCAACTCTAGAGGTCTATCTAGGAAAGCTCTTTGGGCATCAGACAGAATGTGGGACATAGTGGAGTGGTTGGTGAAGGCCCTAGGGCTTGGGAGTGGGAGGTGGTATATAGATCAGTGAAGAAGCCCATAATGGCTGCTTGGATATCCTTCTGGTCGTGGAGCCAGTTTCTATTCTCTTCTTTAAGAGAGGATTCTGTTACTTCTTCTTCTATTGAGGGTGGGGGTGTGAAAGAATCTAGTGCTAGCATCGCCCTCGTTAAGCCAACTAATCCTAGATTTGAGCTTCCAGAAACCCTCTTCAATTTTGAGGATTAAGTTAAGCTTTTTAACCAGATTAGTTACAATATTTAGTAAATAACTATTGAACTAGTAGTTAGGAGATCTCTGGATTCTAAAAATTCTTGCTAGGATTGTTCTCTTTTGGTAGAAAATGTTTCCCGGTTCCATTTGGTGACTATTGTTATGAAGGAATCAATGGATTGGAGGAGAGTGGAATGATATGAGAAAGCCCTATTGATGATGTTGGGTAAGGATGGGTGGCTAGCCCACATTGACTCAAACATTAAAGGCCTTATCAAATTATTAGTTAGAGATCCTACCAGATTAATTTGAAGGGGGCAGTGATTTGAGTGGGTCCTAGGGAGGTGCAGCACAGTTGCCTCAGGGTACTGTTGGATCCAGCTTTCATTCGCAAAGCATCTATCTATTCTTTCCAAAATAAGAGAGGTTTTATTATTGTACCTTTTATTTGACCAGGTGTATTTACTTCCTTTGTAGCTTAGATCTAGAAGTTTACACTCATTTATACATTGCCAGAATAGATTGCTGCGACTAAGGGTTATGGGGTTGCCCCCAAATTTATCCCTGGCCTTTAAGACTTCATAAAAGTCTCCTTCCATAAACTAGTTGGTTGTGGGATTTTTGGAGATTGTGATTAAGTTCTCCCATAGGAGCTTCCTATTAGCTAAAATATTGCTGGCGTAGATAGCAGAGAAGAGCCATAGAGGGTGGTTAGGACTCACCTTTACCATTGCATGGATGCCTTGGGGGGGTGGCCACCTCTTCGACAGTCACACACTCTTCTTTCCACATGAACACTATTCCTCCAGAGAGACTTGCTACCGGTGACTGGATGATCATATCAAATTGGATCTCTTGTGCCAACTTCTGATGGTCTGTCATCTTTGTTTCAAGCAGAACGAGCATGGCTGGCTTGTGCATCTTCACCATTTCCAAACAGTGCCTCTTGAAATCGGCATTGTTCCAACCCCTAACATTCCATATGATGTAATTCATTAAAGGCGTTAGGGGGGTTGGTGAGGACCCTCTTGAGGGTTCCTTGGTCCTTGCAGACATTTGTTGGATATGGGTGGGATTTCCCCTTGAGGCTCAATACTGGGGTCAGATTCAATAGGGGCTTAATGGGACCGTGGGTTTGGAGGGAGACCGGACTTATTCCACACTTGACCATAAATCTGGGACATAGAACAACTATCACCTCGCTGGTTTCTGTACTGAACACTATCGCTATTAGTGAGTCCAGTAGAAGCGAGTCTATTCATGGGGGGGGGGG
>MU738374.1:83104-116737 GCA_026770625.1 Nicotiana glauca
AGCGTCTTTGGCATCACGGTCGGCGCGCGCGGCATAGTCTGCGCGCGCAGCATTGTTGGAATCTGCCTGCGGCGGGGCGCTGGCGAGGGATATCAGTGGGGCGACAGAGGCACCTGTGCGCTTGTCACTTGGCGCGGCCAAGACCACGGGGCCGTCCATGGCGCTAGGCATTGAGAGGCTTGCTAGGACGCCACGGGGCGCGCCCAAGGGGTCATGGGGCATGGCTGGAAAGCCGCCCATGACATAACACATGTTAACACACGTTGACACAATACAAATACACACACACGGATATAGGGGCTAGGAAAAAAAATACATAGAACAGACAGGAGACTCTCAACGTTTTGATCAGGGGGGGTTCATCTTCTTCAGAAAAGAGGGGACTCACGTTTCAGAGGGAATTTTACGGAGGAGGGGCTAACGTTTTTAACACAAGAAATATACACTGTTCGATCTTCTTCATGGGGACTCTCACGTTTTTGAACGTTTAGGGCATAATATTTTTGAGGGAAAAATATAAACACAATACAATAGACAAACAAAGGGAACAGATGGGAGAGAGGATCACGTTTTTTTTGAAAATATACTACTGTTGCTTCATCTTCTCCAATTGAAGAACGAACTAAAACCCTAGCACCACCCCTCCCACCATCGTTAATCATCCAAACGACCAGCTTCATCGTCATCGACCAAACACCAAACGACCACCAGTCAGTCCGTCGACCTCCCTATTGTCCGCCATTGACGTCTTCTTCAGCCCGCCAACCAACTCCTCCAGCGTCGAGCAGCAGTCCGCTGCCCCATCCAGCTCCAGCAAACATCCCTTCTCCTCCACGAAACCATCCCCAAACCTTCATCGTCGTCGTCACAAACAAACGCCATTTCTGCAGCCTCACGACCAGCTGCTGCTGCGTCGTTTCTCTTCGTCCAGCAACGGCCAAACCAGCTCGACCAGCTGACAACTTTCAGTCCAAAACTGAAAACACGTCGAGAACAACAAAGAAAACGAAAATAGGTAAAAGCTGAAAACATTACGAGTCCAAAAGCTCATTTCGAGTTCTTTTCCGGCGAGGTTTCCGGTCTGTTGAGGTACTATCGTCGGTTTTCGTTCGAGTTTATCCGTCGAGGTCCAGTCCAGCTGACAAGAGGTTATGCCTTCTTCTCTTGTCATTATCTCTTCGGTATCGCTTTGAATAAATGATCTTTCCAGCATATGTTGTTACCATTTGTCTTGTTTAATTTTAAATGTCATTTGGATCCTACTGTTTTTTTTGTGAATATTGTGAATGTTAATTTCCATGTTATTATGTTCCTTGGCTTCTCCTTTTTCAGATTTGATTAATTCGTGGGAATGTTTTATCAATTGTTTGTTTTTGTCTAATCTTAACGAATATACACATATCCATTATCTCTCGTTATTAAATGGATCCTTTTCTGAGTAATTGGTCTGTTGGAAGATTTAAACCTGTTTTAGCCTATAGTATTATCGATCAATTTGTCTGTTACTGCATCTTTGATGAGAAAGTTGAAAATACTTTGTTGTGAATTTAATTCTTTTTAGAACTTGGATAGCAGTAGGTTTTGGGTTTAGCTAGAACCAAAGTTTTGGTTGTTGGATTATTTTAAATGGCTAATGTACTGTTAATCTTCTTATTATATATGCACATGGCAACACCTTAATTCAGGAGCAAGAAATACTTACTTTGCAGTATTTGTTATTGGCCGACACAACTTATTCCTTTAGTAAGCTTTTTCATTGTTTAAGTTGTGAATGATTAGAGAATTGTCTAACTTGTTAGTTTGTTAAGTTTTCTTGGTTTGGTGATTGCTGTGTCGGTGAAATGGGTATCCATTAAAATTTCATATTTATATGTTGGCTTTCCTTCAGTTGTTAGTTTGCTTGGATGTTCTGGTATATTAATTTACTTCTTGAGCCTAGGACGCCCATTATCCTGGGACTTTTGTATATTTGCTCAATGTTAGTTTGCCTTTGGGAGTTAATGTGATTGTGGTTGCGTATACGTTCGCGTAATATGACCATAATCCTAAAATTAATTTGGAGTATGCATTCGCGCAACTTCGGTCAAGCTTTCCTTAATAATAAATTTGTTATTAATATAGTCCTCTTTAATTAAGTGTAGTTCTTTAGACCGAGGTGTACTGTGCCAAATAAAATCTCAATTGTATGGTCCTCATTTAATTAATCTCGTATTGATCCTTAGAATCCTAGACGTGCCATTTAGCGAATTTTTATGGCCTCCCGCAAAGTTAACAACGCGTTAGTTGCTTTAGGTGCGTTATTTAATTATTTTACCTTCTTAAACTCGGGTGCACATTTATGTGACCCAAAGCCAAATCTCAACGATGTTGAAATACGTCAAAAACCATGGGTACATTTATGTGACGTGGTTCGAGACGTGTTTTAATGGCATTGAATTCTCTTTAAAATGAACAAAAGCAGTTAAAAGTTAAAATTTGCACATAAGTTCATCATGTTTTAAAATCAGATAAACAAGCCAAATATGACAGTTGAGCGACCGTGCTAGAACCACGGAACTCGGGAATGCCTAACACCTTCTCCCGGGTTAACAGAATTTCTTATCCGGATTTCTGGTTCGTAGACTGTAATATAGAGTCAACTTTTTCCTCGATTCGGGATTCAAACCGGTGACTTGGGACACCATAAATCTCTCAAGTGGCGACTCTGAATCTTAATAAACGAATCCCGTTTCGATTATCCTTTAATTGGAAAAATTCCCTTTACCACGCCCTTCGCGGAGTGCGGTAGCGCCGAAAGGAGGTGTGACACTCTACATCTCCAGCTCCACCACTTATAGCCCCGTTCCACCATTTATAGCTCCAGTTCCATCACCTATAGCTCCAGTTCCTCCACATAATCCAATTCAACCTTTTGCAGCTCCGCTACTCTTGACTTGTTATCGTCGTCCACATCTAGCATCAGGCCTAGATGATTCATGTCCTGCATCAGATTCTGCACCTACTACGAACTTGTCTCCTCTTAGCCAACCAATTTCACTCCGCAAAGGTGTACGGTCCACACTTAATCCTAATCCTCACTATGTATGTCTAAGTTATCATCGTCTGTCGTCATCTCATTATGCTTTTATATCTTCTTTGTCCATTGTTTCTATCCCTAAGTCTAGAGGTGAGCTGCTATCTCATCCAGGATGGTGACGGGCTATGATTGACGAGATGTTTGCTTTACATGCGAGTGGCACGTGGGAGCTTGTTCCTCTTCCTGCAGGTAAGTCTACTGTTGGTTGTCGTTGGGTTTATGCTGTCAAAGTCGGCCCGGATGGCCAGGTTGATAGGCTTAAGGCTCGTCTTGTTGCAAAAGGATATACTCACATTTTTGGGCTTGATTATAGTGATACTTTCTCTCCCGTGACTAAGTAGCATATGTTCGTCCATGGATGTTGTACGTCATTGGCCTCTTTATCAGTTAGACATTAAGAGTGTTTTTCTCCACGGTAACCTTGAGGAGGAAATTTATATGGAGCAACCACATGGTTTTGTTGCTCGTGGGAGTTTAGTGGTTGTGTATGTAGATTGCGCAGGTCACTATATGGTTTGAAACAGTCTCCTCGAGCTTGGTTTGGTAAGTTCAGCACAATTATTCAGGAGTTCGGCATGACTTGTAGTGAAGCTGATCACTCTGTGTTTTATCGGCGTTCTGCTCCGAATCTGTGTATTTATTTGGTAGTTTATATTGATGATATTGTTATTACTGGCAACGATCAGGATGGTATTACTAATATGAAGCAACATCTCTTTCATCACTTCCAAGCTAAGGATCTGGGCAGACTGAAGTATTTTCTAGGTATTGAGGTCGCTCAGTCTAGCTTAGGTATTGTTATTTTACAACGTAAGTATGATTTAGACATTCTTGAGGAGACTGAAATGATGGGTAACAAACCTATTGACTCTCCTATGGATCCGAATGCTAAGCTTCTGCATTGACATGGGGAGCCTTTTAGAGACCCTACGAGATATAGGAGGTTGGTTGGAAAATTGAATTACCTTAGAGTGACTAGACCTGACATTTCTTTTCCGGTGAGGGTTGTAAGTCAGTTTATAGATTCTCCCTATTATAGCTACCGGGATGCAGTTGTTCGTATTCTTCGGTATATAAAGTCAGCTCCAGGCAAATGATTACTATTCGGGATCGAGGCCACGAGGATATTGTTGGGTACACATATGCTGATTGGGCAGGATCACCTTCTGATAGACGATCTAAGCCTGGATAATGTGTTCTAATAGGATGTAATTTGGTCTCGTGGAAGAGCAAGAAACAGAATGTAGTTGCTCGATCTAACGCCGAAGCCGAATATCGGGCCATGGCTATGGCAATGTGTGAATTAGTTTGGGTCAAGCAGTTGCTCAAGGAGTAAAAGTTCAGAGAAATCAGCAGGATGGAACTAGTGTGTGATAACCAAGCTGCTTTTGATATTGCGTCAAATTCGGTGTTCCATGAGAGGACTAAACACATTGAAATCGACTGTCACTTTGTTAGAGAAAAAAATACTTTCAGGAGATATTGTTACAAAGTTTGTAAAGTTGAATGATCAATTAGCAGATATTTTCACTAAGTCTCTTACTAGTTCTCGTATTAGTTACATGTGTAACAAGCTCGATGCATATGATGTGTATGCACCGGCTTGAAGGGGAGTGTTAGATATGTACATAACGTAGTCTTGTCCCACATTGAAATAGGAGTAGTATGTCCCTGTATAGTATAGCTATAAATAAGGATCTCTTGTATTATATTGAACACACAATACCAATATCAATATCAATATCAATATCAATATCATACTTTCTCCCGTGCCTTTCGTAGAGAGATTGGACTGTAGATATAAAAATCCAAGAAAAAGGAGAACTGAGAACTCAGGGGCAAAAAGAATTCAACCAAACAAATAAACAGCAAATTCAAAATTTATTCAGCAGCTCATAATGAGAATATATCAACTATTTGAATTATCAGCGGCATCTTACAAATAATTCTTCATCACTGCTTGGTACTGTAAAATTACCTTGTAAAATAGTAGCACTCTGTTGCTAATTACACTGGTATTGATACCAAAATTAACTGTAATTAACAAAAGAAATTGTTCCTCTATTTACAATGTCCCTACAATGAGAACTTCTCAATCTGAATTGCTTTTCATTGATTGTAACTCTGTTTTGACAGAAGGCAAATCGCTCAAAATTCCAGAATCCACGGCTATTCACATGATATTTGTATCACAATTTGTAACAATGTATTCATCACTTTCTTAATTGCATTTTCCCACTGCCAAAAATCTTTACTGAAAATGAATTATAAGACCTCTTTTTCAAGTTTTAATACAGCCATGAATGCTTCCTGAGGTACATCAACTTTACCAATAGCTTTCATTCTTTTCTTTCCTTCAGCCTGATAAAAAGATAGAGAAATGAATCATTATGCATAAACTGTTGAACCCCAGTTTACATACAACAAATAAACAAAACCACCATAAGAAATGACACGGTTACGCAAGAATAGTTTACAAGCAAGAATTTCACAAGAAATATATTGAACAGTAAGCTCTGACTACTGTCTCATGTTAGTAGATGGGGAAAGAGAATGATCAATATAACCTGTTGATAAATAGTCTTGCGCCAAGGACATCAACTCTTTCTTCCAGATTAAATATTCTCAAGTAACTAATGGAATAAAATCATAACTGAAGGCCCAATTGCGATTGGAAAGGATGACCAGGCTATTTGCTAAAGAAAAAATAAGATAAGAACAAAAGCTAAACGATGATGGCCCCCAGGGCTTAGTTCAAGTGGCAAAGGTTGAGGGATTTGTGACTTGGGTCACAGGTTCAAGCCATGAGCCATGCAAACTAAGCCTAGTATTTAAGTGGAGAAGGGTAGAGGAGTGAACCCATTATCCCTGAGTTTCGAAGGCTGCGGTTGGTCCTACCCGGTTGGCACCAAACGGATTTCTCAGTCATAAAAAAAAGAGAGCTAAATAATGATGATATAGTACCAGAAGGCAGAAGAGAGAGAGGTAAAGCAAAGAAAAGTAAATGGGGGAAAAAGAGAAGTAGGAATGCATCAACTCTGTAGATGCCGGAATATGCCCTGAGATTGATCTGAATATCCAGAAACGGAAAGGGACTTGCCAGATTCTATGGTCTGAATATCTAAAATGTGAAAAGCATCCTGTTGTAACTAGATTTGATTTACTTTCACAGCTAAGCATAAAACTAACAACAGCATTGCAAAAATATTTTTGTTAATGGAATACAGCCTAAACATCCATTACAAGTAATTGTAACTAACAATGATATTACATAAGGCATTTGTTTCCCAGGAGAGGGGTGCGTACCTGTTTCTTGAGCAGTTTCTTTTTTCTTGAGATGTCACCACCTACACAAACAAAGATGGATTGTAAGACAAATTATGAGATCATACACATGTCAAAACATGTCTTAATTATTGAGAGAGCTTAAGATGCTGCAGGAAACATCATATATTCTAGATGCTCTGCAGAAGCGGAATGGGAATTCTTACAGGGAAATTTGATATGTATATCATTCTAAGAAACAGATCATTAAAGATAAAATGAAGACACAAAGAATAAGAGAGAATCAGGAAAGCTTTCATTTCAAAACATGGAAAAAATACTAAGAGACCTTAACAGCTCTAACGTAAAAGGCACTTCATTGGCATGTGAAACAGTTCAATGCAACTCTAACTGTAGATTATCATACTGTTGGATGCATCTTGTAACCTTACCATAGCACTTAGCGAGAACATCCTTCCTGATAGCAGATATAGCCTCGCTGGCAATAACTTTTGAGCCAATGGTTGCCTGTCATGACACATTAAGCATTCACTAAAACTAACATGCAAGGAATAGTATGAAAGATCAAGACAGTGTTACAGAATTTAAGTAACGACATCCTATTTAGTGCTTGAACTCATTAGCAGAAAAGAATAGCACTATTCCTAAATAAATAAAAACTTCCGTGCATTTGCTACATTAGCTCCTGGTATCCATGACATTACTACATGTTACACCCTGTTAGCTATAGCGGCCATGTGTTTTGACCCCTAAGTTCATAATTTGGGTTCGCCATTGGCCTTTTCTCATATCTTGTTACAGCAATAAAAGTCCAAATCGCATGAAAGCTCTAGTTCTAATTTAGTCTTTTTACCAGCATTAATTAAGTAAAAGGTTCAAAATTATCTTGTAAAATCCTTAACTACTTTTCCCTTATCAATTGGTTTTTGGCTGGAGACACAGCTCCTTCAACAGTAAAGCAACCAACAACAATGACCCAGTGTATTCCCAAAGTGACCAACAACAATGACCCAGTGTATTCCCAAAGTGGGGTCTAGGGAGGGTGAGATGACTGGGGTCTAGGGAGGGTGAGATGTACGCAGTCTTACCCTTACCCTGGACAGGCAGAGGGGCTGTCTCCGATACAACAGTAAAGCAACCACTAACCAGAAATCAAATTGAATGGACACACTGGTTCTAAGATGTTCCTGCATACATTCTAAAAGTATTCATGAGGTAACAGCAAAATTCCTACCGCTCTATTGCAGTTGAGCGAAAACAACCTCTCGTTCTACTCCATTTTGAATGTCTTGATTTGCCTTTGCATGACAATTTAAGCAACAACAACAACCCAGTGGAATCCCACAAGTGGGGTCTATGCATGACAATTTAAGGTGAGTTCAAAATGTAAATGGTTACTATATGATAGAAAAATATGGAAAACGCAAGTATTTTTTGTTACTCTGGGAGTACAGAAGAAACAGAGAGATATTCAAATGTGAAAGAAGCTGCATCTAACACTATGATTTGTTCAATATAAGGTAGAAACAGTAACATGCTCTAATCGGATGAGTAAGTACAGCCCGATCAACATGTACAACATTGCTTCACCTTGAATCCAGGCCTACGAGATACTTAAACACACAATAAAACATCGTTTAAATTACTGATAGCTTTACACAATAACGTGCATACATGTTTCCATTTGTAAAATATAGTTTGGCTTATTAGTAGCACACCGCGTCTCTTTTAAAAAGTCTGCTGCTCGTACAAAAGTCTCCGTGGAATTCATATGCTTTCTGAAAGTAAACATTCAAACAAGCACATACCCTTTGTAACACATAAATCAATATAAAGTTCTGAAAAATTAATGCAGCACTCGAAGTTCAGAGTCAATTTGACTGTTCTCTAAACGACACAGCAAAACGGGAGTGGAGAGGAAGAAATTGACTTGTTATCGAGACCGCAAGATAATGTCATCAAAGATTGCATCGACTTAAACTTAAATCTCTCAAAAGATAACTACTTCAATTGTATAGTACATTCTACCACCGATAAAAACACTACAATTCAACGTAAAACTCAAAAAGGAAAAAGCAAAAGAGTTTGTGGACTATACAAAACTTTTACCTAAGAAGAATGAAGACACCCCTGAAAACAGATTGATGTGAAATACATACCAAATAGTGATGCACTACTCTAGTGCAACACTCATACTAATTGATGATGCACTACTCTTCGTGTTCACTTAAATACTTCATGAAACAACCAGCAAAGAGCAACCATGAAATCAAGAACTAACTGAATTCTTTTCATATAATGAAGGAAAACATTGTATAATCCGTGCACCAGTCTTCCAAATGGATGGCCACCGATATAAGCACTTTGGATAGTTGTAGGAGACTAACCAGAGTAACTAAGCCTTTCTCCCTAAAAAGCATAGTGATGATACTAACACTATATATCATTGAATGAGAACTCCAAGAATAAACGAGAAAACATTTTCCTCTTGTAATGAATAAAAACAATGTGAAATATGAAAGCTCTTAAAAATTACAATTATCACAAACAACATAAAAGATGACCAAGTAAAGAAACAGATGTCATACCTGAATTGGCACTTTAAACATTTGTCTGGGTATTAGTTCTTTTAGCTTTTGGGTTAAAGCCCTTCCCACAGAATATGCCTGAAAAGATGCAAGTGTTACTTCAAAGCTATGCAAAGGCAATCATTTGTACCAGACTAGATGGAATACCTTTCACATTGGTAAACGAAGGAGAAGGGCAAGATACCAGCTAAGTTGCATGGACTCTTCGACTTTGGTGCTGTCCCCGTCCCGATACGAGACGGGGACGGGATACGTTCTGGATTCAGTCAACTGACTTCGGACACTTTGACCGGAGTCCATAGAAAAATTTGGGAGAAAAATTGAAATTTTGATTTGTCAAAATCCAAAATAAAACAGATTTAGGAGAATGAAAGAATAATGTCCGTCTTGGAGAATGAAAGATTGAATTCTACAATATTCATGTAAGTTTTTCTTAGAGTATCTCTCAAAATTTACAATATTTTTATAGCTCTATTTTTTATTAGCCGAATCCCCGCACCCGAATCCATATCCACATCCTCACCCCCGAATATCAAAATTTAGATTTTGCCGAATCCGATACTCGGATCCGTCCCTGTATCGGATACCCGCACCCGAGTCCGAGCAACTTAGGATACCAGCGGACAGTAGACTCAATAAATAAATGTTTTTATTTTTGCACAATCTATGAAGATTTTAATTTGCTCGGACTCGGGTGCGGATCTAGAGGTCGAATCCTTCATGATATAAATTTTAAGATTCGGGCATACGAATCCAGGTAGGAATACAGGTGCAAGGATTCGGCTTCAAATATCTAAAAATAGAGTTACAAAAATGTCTAAATTATGAGACATTATATGGAAAACTTACAAGGTATTCCAAGAAGCAGAAAACATTGATCAAGAGGAGAATCCTAGAAGGAGATAAAAGGAAAAGGACTGACTTAGAAATTTCTACATATAAGGTATTCCATTTTCTTCAATTTCACCCTAGCTTTTGTTTTAATTTCAGGAATCATAGTATGTCCCAAGATTGGTGGAACAGTTCAGGGATAAGAAAAAGGACCTGCACATGGTGTTTATCGACTTGGAGAAGGCGTATGACAAGGTCCCAAGGAAGGTGCTATGGAGGTGCCCGGAGGCGAAGAGCGTGTCGGAAGCCTACATCAGAGTAATCAAGGACATGTATGATGGAGCTAAGACTAGGGTTAGGACGGTGGGTGGTGACTCAGACCATTTCCCGGAGGTTATGGGGCTCCATCAAGGATCGGCGCTTAGCCCTCTCTTGTTTGCCTTGGTGATGGATGCTCTAACCCGACATNTCCAGACCCCAACTTGTGGGACTATACTGGGTAGTTGTTGTTGTTGTTGTATAGTATATGTCCCAAATTTCACCATTGATTTTGGTCAAAGTATCCAAAATCGGTTGACCTGATCCGGTACGGATCCCACACCTACACCCACATCGTGTCAACACGGGTGCGGCACCGCAAGTGAAGAGTTCGAGCAAGAATAGATGATAAACAGTCAAAAAGATTATAGGAGAAGACAACATGGATTCCATAAGTAACTAAGAAAAGAAAAAGGAATAGATAATGCCTGCCAGTCTATTTTCAGGTAGCTAGTGAATGCTTGTCACTTGAAAAATCCTTCATGACTATACATGGAAGACAATTTCTATTCTGTTCACCAATATTCATGAGGCAACAACTCTAATACTTGTGAAGTTCTTCCGAGTTAAGTGCATAATGTGGCTGACATTCGATGAAAGCATTTTAGTTTTTACTTTTTACATCATGTCCATGAGAAAAAGCTCCAAAATCTTGTCACGAAGAAAACACAATGCTAGCAGGGAAAAAAGAAGTGTCCCAACACAGCTGTCAAGCAAAAGTGCAGCAGAAGAATCTTATGCAGTAGGTTCGTTTCTCCCACATGAATTTGCTTTCCATTTTAACCACATATGCATGTCATTAGACCCTCTGTTACCTTGTCTTTATGTACGATTGTCGCCAAGGGTTCGACACAATCACCATTAATGAGAATATCAAGCTTTATCAGATCACTTTCTGTATACCTGACAGGCACAATCAGAGGGAATAGATCTCATTAGCAAGTTATCTGCAATTTTATGAACTTCGGCAACAATCTTTGGACGCCAATTAGACATTTCAAACAGTTTTTCCCTTCATCAAATATGGAAACAAAACCACTAATAAGAAAACGCAAACAGAAATGGGATTTAACTGAACGATCATCAAGCTAGAGAACCTTTTTTCAAGCTAGAAAATTGGAAATTGGTACTTCTGTAAAAGATTGGAAAGCAAAGAACGCATTAACTAGGTTCCAATTACGTCTTACAATTGGGATCAGTGTAAAGACCTTTTCACGCATCCAGATACTTCATTGATTTAGCAGTGCATCGAACTAAATGTTTATTTAACAGTGAGCATTCATGACAATAATACCAACTGTACGCCTGATTCAGAATAGCAAGCTAAAGGTTTGCCTTTGACTCGCGCAGCAGAAACAATGTGAGCTCTCTTCAGATAGATATCCATGGAGGGCAACAGTAAAAGGGTTCATGAATTTAGAATATCTACCTAACAACTTTTTACAAGTTGTTCACGGGAAGAAAATTGGGATCTTCTTTCTGCAATAAGATCATTTTGTACAAATTAACAATCTTTCTGCAAATGAAAAAGAAGTTGCATAGGCATTTTATGAGGAAAGAGATTTCATATATTCTCCTTTAACATTTAGAACTTCTCCTATTCCTCAGACATAAGAGGAAGAGGATGGGTACAAAAGAAAACGTGAATACAGAATTGTCTCCCTTAGCTTGGAACAAAAATATGAACCAAGTTTAATCACCTGAATCAATTCAATCGTACTAGAAGCATGAGACAATTCAAATTGAGAACAAGAGATGTAGTTAATATTTAAAGTGTGTGTGCAAGTTCCAGAATATTAGGAGATCAAATCATTGGAGATAGATGTGACACTGCATAATATGTTGTCTTACCCAATAAAGGAGTATTCCATGCTTGCATAACCTTTGCTTCTTGACTTTAGCTGATCAAAGAAATCTCCAACCATCTGAAGAAGAAAATTGACACATCATGACTGGACAACCAAAGACCCAGCTCAACAGTGATAGACGTGCTCACAGAAAAAGAAAAGAAAATTGATATTATCCCTTACTTGATCAAAAACAAAAGAATATGAAAAAGAAAACAAAATTCAACATGGAATCCTTAAGAAAAATGAATGCTAAACATACATTATGAAGTACCAAAAAACAACTAGCAAGCAAAATGAAAGCCACCCATATTTTACATCCTCCAGACATGTATTTTTTGTACCCAAACCCTTTTTCAATCCACAAGATCTCTACATCAGGGCACTGGTTAACTAGTTACAAAATAGTACCTCAGCAAGTGGCAATTCGTATATGAGTGATGCTCTATTCTCGGTTATATATTTCATCTCTTTGAATATTCCTCTTCGATCTTGAGCAAGTTCCATAAGAGCACCAATATAATCTTTTGGGGTAAGCAGCTCAATCTGCATGGAGAAGAATCACAAGCAGATGTCCAACTAGTTAGAATTGAGACTGCATACAAAAGGCAAATTTGAAAATAGTCACGAATTCAGAGAGCAACCTTAACAAATGGCTCCTCAATTGACCGTCTTTTTCCAGGTTCAGGAAGCAAAGATGGATTTGAACACTCAACCTGGATCAGATCAGATGCATGCATATAAGACCATAACATGGAAACATAGGCTCCAATATAAACACTGCAAACTGGAAGATGAACATAGACTACTTCAAAGGATGAAAAGTAACACTCTAAGTTATAAAAGATAAAGTTTTGCCAATTAGAATGACCTCTCTTTCTAGTGTATCATAAGTTCCCGTTGTAATTTTTTAAATTACACAACCTCTCTAGTCTTGTCTAACAGTGATAATTTCAAAGTATCCCTGTGTGTCCCAAACAATCAATATGAAATCAGTCTTTTATTTTTGAAATAAAACATTGTGAGAAAGAAGCATACTAAAATATTCTACTAAAGAAACCAGTTTATCTTGATGCCGTTTTAGGAGGACACTGCCTTTTTTTCTTTGAAAATGGTAACAGTAAGGATGATACTGTTATCCTGGTAGATATCTTGTTGTTTAAATTTGTAGTTCTTCTTTTCTTTAAGTCAGAAATGAGGTGCAAATCGATATTATAGAAAGAACAAAGCAGCAGGACAGTCAATGTTACGCAGCAACAATATTAAGGTTAAAAGAAAGTACAGTTGAAGAAAGGCAAAAACAGCATTGAACAGTTAACCTATGGGGAGGTCTGCGGGATGAAACTTTTAATTAAGTGGATAATTGTACTAGCAACTGCAGTAAACTAGAACGGGTATTAATCGCTTGACACAATCAACCCCAGGGTTAAACACTTCCTAGCTACCTGTGGTTAGTAGATAGAAAGTATAAATACTAGCTCATTAACCTGACCACCATAATAAATTTGCAAAAGGATGCAACTAGACATAGGGAGTAAAAGAACGCTTAAAGCAGTAGAATTTTTTCCTATTAATTAATCCATTTATCTGCCTCCAGATGACAACATCAAAGCTAATAGTCCTTTCACTAGCAGTTAAAATAAGGAAAAGATTCTTGTAACTGCTCTACTGGTAAAAGCTTTAATATTTCCTATTATGCTATCTGGTGTAGAGAGAATATCAAATTCTATGGTTTTAAGAATGCAAGCAGATATTTCACAGGGTTTTCTAAACCCAATAATTTTAAAGAATGCCCAGTCAATTTTTCCACACCAGAAATACATTATCCCAATTATGATACCCTTGAAAAAGTCAGCATTTAGAGCTAAACTCTGACAATTTCATTGGAACAAAGAGGCACAACTCAGAATATAAAGCTTGAGTGCAGGACAAGAGATGTTACAATATCACCATCTATGCAATTGACTCGGTAAACGACACTCGGAGCTGTAGTTATTAGAGACAAATCGTACTCGCGCTCGAGCCTTTCCTGTGAAACAAAAGCATATTAGAGCACATGACTAGCACATCCGTCAGGGTAAAAAATAATCAAGTTACTAGCGGTGAAGTTAACATGAAGATTATTCTGACCTGAACAATTTCCATGTGAAGAAGACCCAAAAACCCACATCGAAATCCAAAACCCATAGCACTTGAAGTCTCTGGCTCAAACTTCAAATTTGGAATTATGAGAGAAAAATCTTAAGTAAATTTGCAACTTCAAAGTTTATAAGCAATATCCATAATAATTGCTACATCTCTGGTTATTTCTAACAAATTATAAGTATAAAAGGAAGATAAAATGATAAGTAAATAAGAATACGCATAAATCTGCAAATTCGTTAAGTAATATTGGTCAAAGGATTAAGATGGGGTCGACTATGCACACGCATAAATTTGAACAAAACAAAAATTTCCAACATCAATGATTAAGACCACAAGTTTCGAAAGTCTGTATTTCTTTCTTAACCTCCGTGTCTCTTCAAACTGCGCCACATAATTGAAACATAGGGGGTACATCATAAATGCCAAAGTAGAACGAACAGCATGTAATACACAAGATTCTGAACACTGGCTACAAAACTAATGCTCGACAAGTTTTCAAGAGCATTGCAATGAGAAATTTCAGGAACTCATCGAAAAACCATCAGTATTTATATTGCAACGTTTTACCTTCAATGCAGCATCATTAAGTTGCAACTTCTCCAACGCATCACGAAGCTCACTAAACCTGTAGAATTATTGACAACCATTTACAGCGGCAAATCTATTTATATATATATATATGTATGAAAAGTATTATATATATATATATATATATATATATATATATATATATATATGAAAAGTATGAGAATAGAAATATACTGGTCGGCATCGACTGGGAACAAGCCACAAAAAACCATTGGAGTAGCCTCCTTGTATCCCGGTAGTGACTGTTCTGCTTTTCTATTGAAGTGTGTTATAGTGTCACCCACCCTAGCATCAGCTACTGATCTTATGGAAGCTGAAAGAAAGCCCACCTGAAATGATAAACTGAAAATCTTACAATATCATCACTTAAAGCAAATTGACCTATTTGAATGAAGATTTGAAGGTGCGCCATCATGATTTGTCGTTGTTTATCACATCAATTATATTAGTTTCTTTTTCATTTTTCCATGATTGCAATAATTTTGATGCTATGATTTCTTGATAAATTTTCATAAAAGTGGTGTCCGGTCTAGCTTGCGAGCACCTCGACTATTCCATGAGGTACTTGCTACCTCTCACTAGCACGATACTGAGTAACTCTGCCCACCAAAGCTTAAGCAGATGGGAAGAAATCACCTAGTGTTTATTGTCTTTGTTGAGCATGATTTCTCAATAATTAATTGTAGAATCAAATCCATCTATCTTGGTCATCAAGGATGTAGCAGACTGGGAACTCTAAATGAGAAGTGGTGAATATTGGCTGATTATGCTGTGGACAAGAGGTAGATTTTTTCCTGATAAATAAGAAGAGAGGTATTAGAATTAAATTAGTCAGAAAAGATATTCTACCTCTCCGGCATATAACTGATCAACTTGCAACTGGTTAGGAGATAAAACTCCTAATTCATCAGCAAAATAATCCTGCATTTGTTATAGTAAGAATAAGCCAACAGATATTTTGATCTATCCATCAACCAAATAAGAGAAAAGAGAAAAATTCAGAAAATTGAGAAGGTCATCTCTTGTAGACAGGTAAAGAATGAAAAAAAAAAATCTTGTATAATAAAAAAGCGGATGGAAGTAGAGATCGGTACAACAGTCCTGGACAAGATGCCTTCAAAATTTAACGCATAGAATAGGTATAATTCTTTAAGACATCAGGAGGTCAATGACATTATTTTATCTGATCCAAGGGATGTTGAAGGTTCTAGCAATGGACTCCTAACTCGACGGGTTGAAGCTTACTATTTCCTGTAAAAGATTTTTTTTAACACATACTAGGAATTCTAGCATTGAACCCCTAATTGTATGAAAAGAAGCTTATGATCTTTAAAAGATTAGTTTTTCACACACAAAGGCTGAAGTTGTTGACTGCCCACGTAATATTTTTGCCTTACATTCTCCTTGGGCAACAAATAAGGTCTTTCTTTTCGAACAATAAGTCACACTATTATTCTCAACAGTAGAGCACCTAGAATCAGCAACTATATCATGGAATGCTAGATGATGATTTTCCAATTGATCACTTGGACAAAAGAAGAGGTAAAGTATATGATTAAGAAACCATACCTTCCCACTCGCCATAAAAAGCACTCTATCACCTTTTTTAATAGTCCCATCAATGATTCGAAAATAAACAATAACACCCCGATATGGATCATAATAACTGCATAAGAGATAAAGGGAACAATTCAGTTAGTTATGATGTGCTATCCCGAGTTTTTCATCAATGCATGTTCGCAGCTTTTAAATTATTTTCATAATGTTGGTATTTCTCTTGCTACTATGTGTAACATCTTCCAAAGTAAAAACAGATAACATCAGTAATATTGAGATTAGTAACCAATTTCTTAATATTGGATATTCAACTGCGAGTTTCAAATTTCTAATGAGTATTTCCATGCATAAGCTTTCGAACATCAGTAATAGTAGTAAACTAACGCGAATATATTCAAAGGGCTGTCAATCAGATATACCTGTCAAATATAAGAGCCCTCAGAGGCCTTCCAGCAGTATCACCTGGTGGTGGAATCTTCTGAACAATCGCGTTTAAAATTTCCATAATACCTAATCCTTCCTAATGAGGAAAACACATCAAATTCAGCAAGTTGTAGTAGGGCTCAGTTATTCAACCACTACTTCACATTTCTTCTATTTGGTTACAAGTAGAGTCTGCCATGCATTCTTTGAACTAAAAAGAATGGAAAATGCGAATAATAAAAGAAAATACCTTTGCTGAGGCGAGTATTGCATTGCTACAGTCCAGGCCAACAATCTATACAGCAAGATGAGTTGATTCTATGGTTAATTGTGAAGTTACAGAAGCTTCAAGTATCTTTTTCCTTCATTCATATCCAGACAGCTATACGGCAAACCATTGACACCACAGAATGTAATGTGACTTATCAATAAAGGCGTTTTAGTGGTCATCTAGCCTTGGAGAAAATTTGCCAAAATCATATAAAAGCAAGTAATACTGCTTAAAACAGCATTATTAATTTAGTGCCAACCAGAGCCGTTACAGGAATAATAGCCATAGCTTTTTCATTTAGTGGTGCAGACAATCATAATTGTACTACTAATAGTAGCTATACCTCTAACAGATACAAAAGTCCTAACTGTATTTATCTCAATAAACTAACCTCTTCTATCTCTTGAGAAACACGACTTGGCTCAGCCCCTGGAAGATCAATCTTGTTCAAAACCTGAGGAGAAGAATCATCACTCTTGTAAGCAACATAATCAAATAAATATGAAACAACATGATTTGAAGACCACGATGACAAATGACTGGGGCGTCATGACTGATAAAGAAATGACGATAGCAAAAGTACTCCTCCATCCCTAGCATGATATAGAGCACATTTTTAAAACAACAGTAAACTAGTGTATCATAGCTTTGAAAGAATCTGTGAACCCAACCTAAAACCTTAAAGCAATGGATTAGTAGCGCAGGGCATTATAAACCCCTTAGGAACCTTACATGGACAAGTGTAAAAGGAGGGGCTCTTAAGGAATTTGGTTGTTGATTATATACAAGAGGGGCTCCTTATATAAGATTCTTAGTATACGTTTTTTTGTTGATAAAGTACTAATTTAATGCCGTATGTTTGGGCACAAAAATGCTCATATACAAGAAGTATACCAAAAAGTAGAAAACCTACAAAAAGATATGATCTTCTACGAACAAACCCAATCTTCTATACATAAAGGAACCTCATGGGTGCACCAAGAGGAAATAAGGAATAAGAGGCTATTCCTCACTTGTACAAAGTTCATCTCTAAATTTTCAAAAGCTCTCCTATTTCTTTCTCTCAAAAAAACCACATAAGTGCTAGTGGAGCAACATTCCCTGCCTACATCTTCCCATTCTCCGACCACAATTCCAATTGAACATTGGCTCTTTCACGGTGCCTGGCTTCACCCAAGATGTTCCAAACCAACACAGGATTTCCCACCACAATCTCGAGGCTACCCGACAATCAAGGAGGAGGTGGACAACATCTTCAACCGAGCAATTTTACACGAAGCACCACCTAATGCATGTAACCTTCCTCTTCCTCAGATTTTTGGCCATCAATATCATCCCTCTTGTTGTCAAACAAGTGAAGGAGCACACTTTTCTCGGTAACTTAGGGATCCAGTTGGATCTATGTGGAAATGCAACCTCCTCCATAACCAGGAGCTTCTCATAGTATGACTTAGCAAAAAACACTCCATTGTTCCCCGCCCTCCACCTCCATACATTGTGGTTATCCTTTGGTGTTCCATGTTTGTGAAGCAAATCGACTAGGTTTTGGAGTTCTGCAATTTCCCAGTTATGAAAGTTCTTCGTAAACCTCAAATCAATTCTTAGTATATGTACAATAAGGTAAGTAATTAATTCCTACAAATTTGAATATAGTAGATGCTACAGAATATTCTTCATAAGATTCTCTACTCAAGTTCAATAAACTTAGACATGTAGTGAATGCAGACACATTTTAATATATAACTTTGTAAATTCTCGACTTTCAATAGTTTTGAAAGCATAAACTAAGCCACTTTCAAAATTTTCAAAACCTAGATCATCTTTGAAATAGGACGCTATCACCTATTAAATGTCAAAATCATCAGGAATTGCTTGAAACTATTAAAATAAGTACAGCTAGTAACACCAGAAAAGAGCTGTTGTTATTTGCCATAATTGGGATGTCTGATATAAGTATGTGCTTAGTATGTAATTCATGATATACCAATGATATACAGTAGCGTTCCAGAAAACATACCGGGATGATCTCAAGATTGTTTTCCAATGCTAAATACACATTAGCCAGTGTTTGCGCCTCTACACCCTATAACATAAGAACTCAATTCAAAATTGGACGCTGCAAAATACTTCATTTATTGTTATAGGCATAAAATATGACAGTTCATATTCATTACCATATCAACTAATTAGAACTGCAACTTAGAATCGTTGCATGTATTTTATGACGAGATTCTGAAATATACAGGAGGTAAATGTCTTTAAACCTGGGATGCATCAACAACAAGCAGTGCTCCTTCACAGGCAGCAAGAGACCGAGAGACCTGATATTAATGAAGAATTAATATGGCATAAAATGGAAATCTGTTCTGTGCTTCATAGGTAAAAATTCTACAAATAAACCACCTTCACCACACTGTAAATGCATTGTGCAATTTGGTGACTTTGGTCTGCTAATTTATAGCATATTGGGTGATTACAGTAAGTTCGATCAAAGTACGTGAATGGTCACTAGAAAACAAAGAGCTATATCTAAGTGAAAATGCATTATTTTCATATTCGATACCAATTTTAATAGCCAACAGGTCATGTCAATAGAGCTCGTGTATATTTGAACATTTCCAAATCCAAATTATAAGAATCGCCAAGGAGTGGTGTATTTTATAGTCGGACCAACGTATATTTGGGACCCAAACTCACTTGATCACCCCCTACCACCCAACTCCAAATGAAATTTATAGAAAAGATCAGGAATATATTGAATTATGTGACCAGGTAAGGATTTGGAGGACGTGTTATCTTATACTCCTATTAGATAAATGCTAAAGTAGTATCAAATTGTTGGTCTCCAATCGCCTTCAAGATCAATAAGAGCTGTACATCATGGTAGGCTTAACTTCTCCAATCTCTTTTGCTTTCATTGAATCTTTTAGAATGGGCCAAATTAGCAACAACCACTAATAAGTGAAATAAGTCATGGTGAAAACAACTTAGAATACCCTTGATGAGAAATTCATCAATTAAACCAAAAGAAATTGTTAGATAAGATGTGAAATTTGTTCAAGTTATGGACTAGGTACAGCTTTGTGACATGAAAGTCTTCAATTATGAGATGCTGATGCATTCGTTCCACATGTATAGAAAATTTCACATGAATGCAACACAAATTCCTTACTTTTTTGACAAAATTAACATCTTGCCCACTTATCCCGGAATATAAACCATGAAAACAACCATATGTATACAGAGTTTCTACCTTATAAAATCAGGATGGATGGTATACTGTAAACCACCCAAAATTGAGGGTTAGCACATGTTAAGACCGTTCCTACCACATACCTCATATGAGAAATCTACATGACCTGGAGTGTCAATCAGATTGAGGCAGTATGGCTCATTTTCATAAACAAAACGCATTCGAGCAGCCTGCAACAAAAAGTTACATGAATTTCCTTGGATGCATCAGAATGATCAATACTGAGACAAAGAAAGGTTTCGAAAGCATATAAAACTCCTCGAAACACAGACTGCAAATAAGAGCTATGCTCAACATTGTTTTCTTCCTCAAGCAAAAGTGAACAAACTAAACTAGTGAAGGTCACGATACATTTTGCAGGAACTGCGAGAGACTTAATTCTAACTGGTATCACATGGGTTCCAAAAATTTACAAAAGACATGAATGTTACTGTTAAGTGAACAAAGTATTTCAACCCATTCAAATGCTTCGTCTCTGAACAATCAACAATAGCACCACATGGGCTACCTCCTGTGCTACACTTCTTTGCTTTTCTTCCATCCTATTAGCATTTCCTTTATGTTAGTAGGCATTACCCCCTCAACTCCACCCATCTTCCAAACTAGGAATCATAGCCCATCTGCAACTGGGAAGTGGAGTAGAAAATGATATCCCCACATGCCTTCTTGCACATGAAACACCCAGATGTATACTTTCTTTTTCCCAAGTTCTCCGGCATCAGGACAGCCTCACCTACTGCTAGCCATGCAAAGAAACATAGGTGCTCTTGGAATTCGCACAGAACAATTAGGAAAGTCCCTTCCTTCTCTTCTCATAGAACTTTGATAGCATAATCTATTAATCTTACTACGAAGAGACCATCTCTCTATCCCTCCCATATAGGTGTACTTTGTTTTCAGAAAGTGTTCAATTTTTTTCGAAACAACTTTTCGATTTTTCCGAAAATATTTTTCCAACCAAATACCATAGAAGAAAAGTGTTTACATTTTTTGCAAAAACTGAAAAACTTTTTACTAGTGGCAAAAACTGAAAAAAATATCCAGAAACAAACACCGCCTATGATATTTTGCGAATATAAAGTCCACGCTAAACTCTAAAACTCAACCTCCTAGCGTTGCAAGTTTCTCCTAAATGGAGGTCCTATACAGTTTTTGCTTCCTGTACCCTTGATATCCTAACCACGATTATTTTTTATTTTTTCTGGGAAGTGATATTACTGTAGCCCATCATACAAAGGTCTTGCCACTATCTTCTCTCCAAAAACATACACTAGTGCTATCTCCTACTTCGAATTCGATGTGTCCAAAAATATAATCTCATATCTCATAATATCTCTCCACAACATTACTCCATACAACCCAAAGATTCTGTTTGTTCCTCACCCCCTTTGTTGTATCCATTTATCTCTCTCAACAGTAGCATTTCTCATTGACACAATTCTCAAGAAACAAACCTAACAGCCACATGCAAGTTAATAATGCAGGCCTCCTCCTCTAATCTAAGAGCATTTGCTATCCCAACTAGTTAATGAAACATGCAGGTTCCCCACATCCATCCCGCAAGAAATCCTTTTGAAGCCAATCCATTCTATTAGAGATCAAGGAAACCAACTAATACTATGTCTCTATCCCAAGCTACTGGAGTTGGAAATATGAATCGTCACTATCGATTCCGCTCCATTTGGATCCATTTTATCCAAATAATCAATAGTTTGGGGGTTCTCTAACACTAAAGATTCTCTATATTTTCTACTGACATTCAAATTTATAAACAAACTAAAAAGACTCCTAATAAATATTGGCCCTAATTTAACATACCAACATGTCTAAACATTTTAATTGGTATCATCTTCGAATCTTTTGCTTCCATAATATTCTGTTTTCACTAAATTTGCATGGATTCCAAGAGATTTTAGGTCTCTAGAGAAAACTTCCTCTTATGTTATTTTGGGCATACCTCAATCTTCTTTTAACACATTCGAGCATCCTGGTTCCACGCCTACAAATGAGTGCATTTGGAGGTCTATGCAGTACATGACAAACTTTCTCAAAAAATTCTCTCATTTATCCTCTATGTCTGCTACCTGCAACCATTTCTGGTCTTGACTAATATTGTATAACTGCACACATATTGTAACATATGTACTATCAAATTACTGCAACTATACCAGAAATATTACTCAAAACTCATGCGTAAACCAAGTAGAACATTTTTGTTTCTTGTTGGGTTCTGGATTAATAAATAATGTGCACCTGTAATTTGATAGTGATGCCTCTTTCTCTCTCCAAATCCATATTATCCAGAAATTGTTCCTTCATTTCTCGGCTCTCTACAGTCCCCGTCATCTGCAGTAACTTATCCGCCAATGTTGATTTTCCATGATCAATATGTGCTATTATGCAGAAATTCCTTATATTCGAGATGGGCACCTAGACACATACAAAATAGCAAACGCCAATTCATCCGCCTAACGAATTATCACAAAACAATGAGAAAACAAAAGATATAAAAACCAAAAGATTTAATATGATTACTTAATAAGTGAACTCATTGGGTAAATATTTTTTGTACCTTCAGCGCATAAATTAAACTCAAAAACAAAAGGTGAAACAAACTTCTCATCCACCAAAAAAAAAAAGGATTTAAGTTGTATACACGGACAGTTTAAGATTCTTTACACTATCAGTGAATTTTAACATGTGATATCACATTAGTTACTAATTTCAAATTTTAATAGGTGATAGCCGGTTAGTTACCATTTTTATTATATAGCCAATGTTGTACTTATCAAAAGATTTACATATAATTACCTAACCGGTAAAATGAATTTTAACACCTCATATCAGGTAAGTTACCGTTTTTATCAAATAATCAATGAATGCTTAGCTTTAATTTCCTAACCAGGTCATTTACCTATAATTACTTAATAAGTAATCATATTTTTTACTTAATAACCGGTGCATAGAACTTAAACTAAAAAAAACAAAAGGCGAAATAAACAGACCTTCAATAGACGGTCTTTGCCGGCGCGAGCAGCGATCTCAAGCTCAGTTGCAGCTGCTTGGCAATGCACACGCAAGCTACTACGCCGCCGTCGTATGGACTGAGCTCCACTGCGTTTGCTTTTCAAGTTGTGACTGAAGTAGAGTTTTGAGGCAAGGTGGAAGCAATTGTGGTGCTGCTGCTGATTTTTAGCGTTTGGGTATTGAATGAAATTGGGGCGGCAAAAATTCGTAGTGGCCATTTTCGAATGGCGCACTCTTAGAAATTGTACAGGAGGAGAGGCTATATCCTCTTTTCTGTTATTGGGGGCATTCGCTGGCTTTTCAGCCACAAGATGAAACGATAGGCGTGAAAAAAAATTCTCTGCTCTTCACGCGCGTAATGGGTAGTTAATTTGCTGTTTTTTCTTCCCTTGGACCATTGGATTAGTGTATTAATAAATTTTACTTGCCCGGAATTATGCTCATAAATACTCTTCTGCTCGTGAAGTTTAGGATCAAGTATCTATTACGGAAGTCAAATGTATATAGTGTGAATGAGTCACAATTAATATATCAAAAATTATGGCAGCCACCAAATAATAAATAAGACAATAAAACAACAATAAAAGGAATACCATAATTTACGAGGTTCGGCTAATTTTGCCTACTTCTCGGACACAACTAATATTTTATTCCACTCTAAAAATACAAGTGAAATAATACTAAAAAGAGAAGATACAAATGTCTTAAGAAGATAAGAAGGCAAATGAGAGTTGTGTTTAAATCATAAACATTAGGCCTCCTTCCTATAAAAGTGTCAACCACCGATGTGGAATATTTGACAACTTCAACAGTATCCTTGACTTATGAGCTTGTTGTTTTAAGTTAAGGATTATCTGTCCTTAATTTATGATATTGTAAGTTCAGGACTAGCTGTCCTTAATTTATGAGCTTGTAAGTCTAAGTTTAGGACTACATGTCCTTAACTTTTGAACTTGGAACTCGAAGTTCATGACTATCTTCCGTGCTTGTAACTCTAAGTTAAGGACTATTTGTCCTTAATTTCTGTGCTTGTAACTCTAAGTTAAGGACCAAGTGTCCTTAATTTTTGAACTTCCAACTCTAAGTTGAGGACCAAGTGTCATTAACTTATGAGCTTGTTACTGTAAGTTCGGGACTAGATATCCATAATTTATGAGCTTGTAAGTCTAAGTTAAGGACTACTTGTCCTTAGTTTTTGAACTTGTAACTCTAAGTTTAGAACTACCCGTCCTTAACTTTTGAACTTGTAACTCTAAGTTCAAGACTACATGTCCTTAAATTTTGAACTTGGAACTCGAAGTTCGGGACTACCTGTCCTTAATTTCTGTACTTGTAACTCTAAGTTAAGGACCAAGTGTCCTCAATTTTTTACCTCCCAACCCTAAGTTGAGGACCAATTTTCCTTTACACATCTAATTCCTTAATTTGAATTTGTACCTCCAAATTCCAATGGTATAAGTTTCTCTATTGGACACTCATTTACTTGTTCCACTACAACCAACTATTACTCAACAGAAATATCACTAATCATAAACAATTTAGCCCAAAACACCAAGAAATCAAATTCGAATGCAAGTACTCGTTATTTATTAATGCTAGTGTTCTTTGCTTCAGAGAGTATGTTAGATTTGAAATGATTTTCAGTAGCATAAGTACTCAAAATTCAAATCGAACCAACAACCAAGTAGGTAGGTGATTTTCAAAGTTACAAGGCTTATATATGAACATAGGCATACATTGAACTGAGAGAGAGAAGTGAGGGTTTGGGAAGAAAAGCAATGGAAGAAAGGGTAAAAATATCTTTTCATATTAATTTTAATAGAGTAATGGCTATTTTTGCTCAATGCTAGAATTACTGGATAAAAATAAATACAACCTCAAATAGTGTCTACCTCACGCTATTTTTATACAGATATGCCCAATCCGTCCAGTACTTGCTCGTTCATGCCCTTACTTTAACGGAACCAATATTTTGCCTTTCTTAAATAATTAATAATCGAACCCAATCAAAATCTATTGACCCGATCCGTTAGGACCCGACCCACCCTTATTTCAAAGATATTTTGATATATTGTTTTTGTTTAATTGAGAAATTGTGTGATAATCATATGTATTTATTTAAGTAATTTGATAATTGATTTTTTTTTTGTTATACATCATTTCGGAAAGTAATCCTACTAAAAATAGTAATTAATATTTATTTATTATTTTAATAATATAATATTCAAATTAGTTTGTGCTTTCTTCAATCATTTTACCATCTATAATCTTCAAATTAGCTGGTTTGAACCTTAAACCCTACGATAATCTTCAAAGGTCTTTCCTTTTTCCTTTTTATTATTATTATTATTTTTTAGTCTTTATCACTGAAAATTCTTTTTTTCATATTACTGGATGAACTTTAGATATAATTAATTCATTATTGTTTTTAAAGAAAATTTGGAACCTTTTCCATAGAAAATATTTTGTATTTTGAGAAATGGTTTACTTTGAAATTCATAGATTTTTTCAGTGTCTAGTTGTGTATAAAGGTAGCTGATATATGGTAGTTGTAAAAGTGGAGGATAGGGTGTAAAATTTGGGATTACTTTTTTCCAATGTTTGGTTTCTATTTTTTGAAATTTGTATCGCTAATCTTGATATAATTTAATACATAACTTCTGTAAATGAGCAGACAGTCCAATTGTCTAATTTGCCTGAGGCCCAAATGTTGAATTAAACATTGAGTGCATCAAAGGCCCAGGTGTTGAATCAATCAGCTTTGAATATATCGAACCTTTTTCTTTTCCTTCTTCTCCATTAACGTCTTCTTCATCTGCTCCATTAATACCAGAGTTAACACCCCCCGTCCCTCAAGTTGGAGGGGAGAAAAGAGACCCTCAACTTGCCAAGAATGGAAAAATGAGAAGGCTCTAACAAATGTTTTGTGAAGATATCAGCGAGCTGAGAAGAAGACAGAACAAAATTTAGAGAGATTAATCCAGAGAGAAATTGTTGGCGCACAAAGTGACAATCGAATTCCACATGTTTGGTGCGTTCGTGGAAGACGGGATTACGAGCTATATGTAAAGCCACATGACTATCAGAGTGAATAGGAATTGGAAGAGTCGGAGGTGATGATAGATCTTGAAGGAGACGGTTCAACCAGGTTAATTCAGCAACAAGGCGACGCATTGAGCGATACTCTACTTCTGCTGAAGACAAAGATATGGAAACTTGCTTTTTGTACTTTCATGAAATGAGTGAACCTCCAAGACTTATGAAATACTCGTTGATGGATCTTCTGGAATCTACACACAAAGCCCAATCGATATCACAAAATGCAAGAATAGAAAAGTAAGGATCTTTGCTCATAAAAATCCTTTGGGCACGAGCAGTGCGCAGATAACGAAGCACTCTAAGAGTAGCTGAAAAATGGGGAACATGGAGAGTTTGCATAAACTAAGATAGGGGTTGAACTACAAATGAAAGATCTGGTCGGGTATGCGTCAAATAGTTGATCTTGCCAATCAAGCAACGATAACAAGTAGGATCAGATAGTTAGTCGCCATTGTCAATGGAGAGCTTGCAAGAAGGATCCAAGAGAGAAGAAATTGTAGGAAGATGATCACAATTAAACTCAGAAAGTAGGTCAAGAGTGAGCTTGCGTTGACTTATGATGACACCTTGTGGTTCTTGAAGTATTTCCAAACCTATGAAATAATATAAGTCCTCCTAATGTCACGATCCGGATTTCTCACCATCGGGAATCGTGATGTCGCCTACTAATGAAAGCTAGGCAAACCAACTGTTTGAACAAATTACCCTTTTCCCATTTAAGTCCTTTAAAAATTATGAAACAATAGCTTATAGACAACGAAATTTAAAGTAGCGGAAGAAACAATAAAACTATTTAAATATATCCAATACAACTTAGACAAGGACTACAAATAAAGTCTGAAAGATAAATAATACATTGTTTCTAAAATACATAAATGAAACAGTATGAAGGGATAGATGGAGACGCCAGGGCCTGCGGATTCCTACAGGACTACCTTGGATCTCCGTATGGACTGAAGACAGCCACCCAAGCTAAGGTCCAAAAGTTATTGCTCCAGTATTTGCACACAATGCAGAATGTAGTATCAGCACAACAGACCCCATGTGCTGATACATACCTAGCCTAACCTCGGTGAAGTAGTGACGAGGCTAGGACCAGACTACCAAATAAACCTGTGGGTTAAATCATATACAACAAAAAAGAAGAACAATAATGTACAGTTAAGTATGGGAGGGGGAAACATGCTGCGGAGAAAACATCAATCAAGAATAGAAAGACAACGGGTAAATACAAGGAACAACATGTCTCAATTGTCAGCAAAAATCGGGAATCAAACAAGTGCACGGCATCACCTTCCATGCGTTTACTCTCGTCCCCACCAAAAGAATAAATATAAAATGCACGACATCACCCTTCGTGCTTTTACTCTCATCCTCACCATAAAATTAATATAATAGACACGGAATTATACATCGTGCAGTACGGCATCACCCTTCGTGCTTTACACTCTTACTCATAAAATTATACATGGCATCATCCTTCGTGCTTTAACACTCTTCCTCGCCCAAACAACAATCACAAACAAAAAGGCAAGGAAATGAATAAAATTTACAATAAAATCCCGTCAGAACAATAGTTCAACAAACCATATCTCGGCAAGGGAAAAATAAGCATCAACATCCCGGCAAGGGAGATATCATTAAAAGCAACCACATCCCGGCAAGGGAGACAATATAATAATTCTCTTCTCTTTTTCACTTTTACTTCACAGCTCACTTCACAATTTGAGACAATGCTCTATAAAGTTCAAATGCCAATTTTACTTCCACAATTCATTAAACAACTTAAGCCAACGCTCTTCGATACTCAAATACCACTATTTCCTCCACAACGTTACTCAGCAATAGAAATCATCACAAAAGGAATGAACAATACAAAAGGAGTCATAATAATCAAAATACAAGACTTACGGCCATACTTGACACCAACGCATAGATACTTGTCACCATGCTTATACATCGTACTCAACAAATATTACATAGCAAATAGGGCTCGACTGCTAATCCATCAAGCTGAGGTTAGACCAATCACTTACCTCAATGCCGCGAACACAATTTACATCTCAAATATCGCTTTATATCTTGATTCCACCACCAGTTGGCTCGTATCTAGCCACAAGTTACTTAATTACATCAACAAATGCTAAATGAATCGATCCTAATGCATGAAAATGAGTTTTTTAAGGTTTTTCTCAAAAAGTCAAAAATCGCCCCCGGGCCCACATGGTCAAAACCTGAGGTTCGAACCAAAACCCGATTACACATTCCCCCACGAACCCAAATATATAATTTATTTTGAAATCGAACCTCAAATCGAGGTCCAAATCCCCAAAATTTTAAAAAACTAGCCCAAAACACCCAATTTCCCCCATGAAAACCTTTGATTTTGAGTTGAAATCATGTGAAAAGATGTTAAAAATTGAAGAAAACGAGTTAGAAATGACTTACAATCGATTAGGAAGAGAAGTTGTCTTTGAAAAATCGCCCAAGAGTGTTTTGGTTTTGAAATAGTGTGAAAAATAGTTGAAATGCGTTTAAGTAATGAACTTATAGATCTCGAATGTCGGGATTGCGACCAGGGTTCGCAATTGTGAACCCCTCAAAAATCTGTTGTTGTCTCATTTGCAACAAAAATATCGCAATTTCGAAGTCTCTTTTGCGACCAAGAGGAATTCCTGGCCACTTCATAAATGTGATGGGACTTTCGCATTTGCGAGATCGCTTTGCGATCGCTACGTTGCATTTGCGACCCCAAGGCAGACCAAGTCCTTTTGCATTTGTGGTGGCTTTCTCGCATCTGCGAGCCAGGCTTCGCATTTGCGAAGCCTGCACACCTGATCATACCAGCTGAAAAACCTGCAATTTCCTAAGTTAAAATTTCACTCCGTGGCCTATCCAAAATTCACCCGAGCCCTCGGGGCTCCAAACCAAACATGCACACCAACCTAAAAATATCATACGGACTTGCTCGTGTATTCAAATTACCAAAATAATATCAACAACTACGAATTTAGCATAAGAACCATGAAATCACTTAAAAACATCAAATTTTTCATTTTTTTCAAATAAGGTCTGAATCACGTCATTTCAAGTCTGTTTCTTACCAATCTTCACCGACATAACTTAAATCACATATAAGACCTGTACCAAGCTACGAAACCAGAATACGGGCCCAATACTATCAAATTTCAAATACATTTCATTTCCAAAATCTTATAAAAATTCTAGAAGACATTTTCTTTAAAAATCATTTATCGGGCTTGGGACGCAGATGCCTAAGTCCCATATTTTCTTACGGATCCTCCGGAACTGTCAAATTATGGGTCTGGGTCCGTTTATCAAAAATATTGACCTAAGTCAACTTAAATTCATTTTAAAGGCAAAATTCATTATTTTTTACAGATTTTCACATAATGGCTTTCCGGCTATGCTCCCTGTAACACTCCTCAAATCTATAAAAGTTTCAAGACACGTTAAATATAGAATTTAATCTTTATAATCTTAAATTATACTTCTATTACAGATTTAAACCCTTGTGATTAATTTTGAGTTAATTTTCTATTTATAAATAATTGGACATAAAATTAGGGGAAATATTAATAATTTTTAATATTATTAATTGTTAAAAAGTGGGTAACATTAATTATTAGTAAAGTAAAAAAAAATTAACCTAAAGCCCAAAATGGGTTGTTGTAAGAAAAGGCCCTAGACCTTAGACCCAAGAAGCACTTTCAAAAAAATCAAAAGTCTTAAAGCCTTCCAGCAAAACAAAACCACAAAACATGAGTTTTGTTTAGTCACGCTTAGTAGAGGCAAAGAAAAAGGCTTAAAGCCTATAACAAACAGAGGCAGCGTTACTTCTCCTGCTTGTCCCATCGAAGTAGTCACGCAGGAACTTCTTTAGGCCACGACTGAGGTAAGTTTTTTTTTTTTACAAAATTGTAAGCTATAAAATTATAACACACTAGAATCTAACACCCTAATGGGGTGAATTCATCGGAAAGTTTTACAAAACCTCAAGAACACCCATCAAGTACGAGTTAGGTTTTTGGTGTTACAAGATAAATTTTTTACTTTTATTGGATTGTTATAACGGGCTAAAGTTGTTAGAGGTAGTAAAGAATTATTAGAATAAGACATCACCCCAAAACTTAGAAATTTAGAAGTTTAACCTAAAGTTCTTAGAGTTGAGAAAAGATTAAATACCTTGGAAAAGTTGGATACCTTTTGTAACTTATTGTTGTAGTATTCGGTCATTGAGTTGATTACAAGGATTGGAACTTACATTATTGATTGAAAGGAGAAATTGAGGTGAGTTGATATAACCCTTTACTAAAGTGGTTTAACTCGCAAAAGCACGCATACAAGGTGTTTGATGAATTGCTTAAAAGAGGTTATATTTATTTAATTGGAGCGAGCGAGTTCCCATTAACTTAGAATTGTTCTAGCAAAAGTTTAGATGATCTATGTGGTTAAATTTTTAGATTTTTGTATTATTCTTATATGCTATTTTTATGTTGAAAATTTATGAAGAAGAAAGAATGTTTAGAAATATTTTTACATGTTTATTTCATTCTTATGCCATGTTTTACATTTAAGGATACCAATATGAGCATGTACATGATGTTCAATAAAGAAAGTATTTAGACTTGAAAAGTCACAAGAAGATGTTTTATAAAGAAAAGATTTTTGGGAGTATCCTTTATTCTGAGAAGGGGTCATCGTCCAGGCTGAGGGTCCTGACTAAGGCATTGACTTTCTGAAACTACTTGTGCCAAAGTAGGAAGCACACGAGCCGAGGGTCTCGTTGCTGAGAAATTACTTATCCATGCTAAGGTATGATACATGAGCGTTGAGAACCATGAAACAAGTTGCACCTCGTGGATTGGGCCTATTCGATCAGGTTAGGATCGAACTCGTGCTGATCACATGGTGACTGGGACAGAATTAAGTCAGGATAGTTGGAACTCCTAAAGTATAAAGTGAAGTATTTTTTTTTATAAGAAAGGAAAAAAGAAAAGATTTTCTTTTAGAATATTCATAAATTGCTATTATGCGATTATTTAAAATTATTCTTATAAGCTTTATGTTTTACATGCATTTAGAACCTTTGCTCATAATTTATATGTTATTAAAGTTTCACCCCCTGTTTTTGAGACTCACTGAGTACAATGGATGGTACTGACATTCTCTTTTGGGAACCTACGTTGGTATGCGGTACAATGTAGGAACCGGATTTGCAGGCGAGCAGACTACGAGTTAGGACTTCCTTCGTTTCCAGTATTATTGGTGAGCTCTGCTTTTGTTCGTGGAGTATTTCTTAGAGTCATCGTTATTTAGTTATTTCTTTGTTACTTAGAGAACTGACCAGGAAATCTCATGTCCTAAGCAGTGCGTCAGTTTATCAGTAGAGGCTTCATAGACATAGTTATTGGGTTGAGATTCAGATGTTATTTTATAATAACTTAGCAGTAATTCAATAGTTACTACGAATAAAGTTTTGGAGTTGATTTATTTAAATATTCAAATTAATCAAAAGTATTTGGTTAGAGTATGGCTTTGTTGCATATAAGGTTTGGAGTTATAATAGGTTTGATAAGCAGAGATGGTTTGCTCGGTCATGTTTAGTGATCGAGTGTCGGTCTCGGCTTGTTCAGAAAATGGGGTGTAACAAACTTGGTATCAGAGCCTCAGGTTTATGGAGTCCTAGGGGTCTATGAAGCTGTGTTAGTAGAGTCTTGTTTATGGGTATGAAGCGTGCCATACTTATAAACAGGAGGCTACAAGCATTTAGGAAAAATCTCATTTTTATCATACTTTAGATCGTGCAGTAGATCCTACCTCTAAGAAATTATCTAATATATTCGTTTCTCCAAAATTCGCAGAAATGGCTCGTACTCACAACTCTGACACCGACACTCAGGATGCTGCTCAAGAAACTCTTGCTACTATTGTGGCCCAAGGCAAAACTAAAGAGGCTTCAACCTAGAAAAGGAAGAGTAAATCCACATAGGGGGTTCAAGTACTCTGGGTTGAACAAGAGGAAGGGGTGGAGCATAATGATCCAGTACCTCAGGATCTAGTACCGCCCCCAACAGCAGCTCCGACTCAGGCAACTATATCTCCCGATGTGGGTAAGATGTTTAATATTGTCAACAGTGTTATGGAGATGTTTAAAACCTTTATGGCCAACCAGAACGAGAGAAGAGATGAGATTCCG
The DNA here is from genome assembly GCA_026770625.1 of Nicotiana glauca. Lineage (NCBI taxonomy): Eukaryota > Viridiplantae > Streptophyta > Magnoliopsida > Solanales > Solanaceae > Nicotiana > Nicotiana glauca. The sequence continues at coordinate 115,633 of MU738374.1, forward strand.
CCTCCATCAAATAGACAGAACAATTTTGAGTCCTCAAGAGTAAATGAATTTTTAAAGTTGAGTCCTCCAGTGTTCCATAGTTCTATAGTTGATGAAGATCCAATGTTGTGGCTAGAGGGTGTCAAGAAAGCCCTCCGAGTGATGAAAACATTTGATGATGAAGTTGTGGAGCTGGCTGCTTACCAGCTTAGAGATGTGGCTGGCGCTTGGTTTGAGATGTGGGAAAATGACAGAGATGAAGATGATGATCCGCCTACTTGGGAAGAATTTGAAGAGTCCTTAATGGCTAACTTTATCCCTGAAGAGGATAGGGAAGCTAAGGCTACAGAGTTCGAACAACTCAAGCAAGGGAATAAAAGTGTGCAAGAGTACTACATGGAATTCTTAAGGCTAGCTAAGCATGCTCCTCACATGGTTAAGACAGAAAAGCAAAGATTAGCAGGTTTGTTGGCAGTTTAGCTTACCACATTAAGGATACGACATCAGCTGCAGCAGTAGGGATGACAGCCTTCTCCTCTGTTGTGGGATTTGCCAAACACTTAGAAAAAGACAAACAACAAAGGAGAGAAGAAAAAGAGCATAACAAGAAAGCTCGGACAACGGGCAGGTTTAATGGTACGTCCAGTGGAGGTGGAATGGATTCCTCTAATAAGGAGTCATTAGCACTAGCTCAGTCCAGTCATCAGTCTGGTGGTGGGTCTTCCTTCAGACGTACTCAGAGAAATGAAAATCAGTCTCGCCAGAATCAAAATTTTAGGACATCATCCTCACATAGTCAGAGTCATGCTGAGCAACATTCACACCAACAAGGTATTTGTGGAACATGTAAGCGGCAACATTCAGGTCAGTGCAAGCTCGGGTTTCATGGTTGCTACATTGTGGAGACACTGGTCATATAAAGGCCAACTGCCCAAAGTTGTGACGTAATTTTAGTGGTGGATCAACTCGTCCTTCTAGTTCCTCAGCTACTGTAGTTGCACCACCTCAGGCTCATAGTTCTCATAATCAGACCGGGCATGGAGTAGGAAAAGGTGCAGACCGAGTTACTCAGGGAGGGGGACAACCCCGTTTGTTTGCTACACTTGATCGTCAGAGTGCAGAGGCA